>JAOWCC010000019.1:60236418-60450859 GCA_030867875.1 Actinernus sp. WN-2022
CCACCAAATTTAACAGCTGGGTCCCGGTCGCCCAGCTCCAGACCCAAACGTATGGGGGGGGGAAAAGAAATAAAAGAGTTTGTTGTCACCCTGGTCTGATTCATTCGTGTTTGAGTGGGGAGCGTCTAAGGGGTGAGAAAGAGAGAGAGAGAGAGAGGATGGAGGAAGAGGAATTTTACATTACCTTAACCAATGGGGTGAGCGCCCACGCCCCAGTTCAGATCAGTAAGCAACTTTACCATGAGGCCTTGCGCGCCCAATCCAAGATGGCGGACAAAGGTGGCGGCCATGGTGAAAGGAAATTGTTCTCGGGGTGGTGCTAGTAAAATTTTGACAACTATGAAGACGTAATTCAAGAAACCACGTGATATTGCCATAATAAAGGGAGGAGTGGGTCAGTAAGAAATAATACGCGGTGGGTGGCTAGCGGGAACATAATAGTTCACGGAAGATTTATTATGAATTCGGCACCGGCTTTTGCAGTCGGATCGTAGGCGGATTTTCAGTATTCTTACTAAACTGGATTTCTAAATGGAGCCGAAAAAGAAGGGGTTTGAATAGTGCAATTTTGCGATACCTAGTTTAATTTGACACATTTCTTTGCGTTCAGTTCCCGACATCAACCGAAAAGCTGCAAGTTGAAAGGTGAGAATTTTAAGTTTCCTTATTAAAAACTTTAAGACCTTGTAATCTTTAATTACTCATGATTCTTTTCCGATTGTGCAAAACAATTATTCTCTTCCTGAGAGAGAACAAGGGGATCAAGCTTAATAAATACCCTAAGTGCTATAACGGTAAAACAAAGTGAATGTTAAAAAAGTAATTTCCTTACGCAAGGAACAAAGTATATTTTATAAACATTTTGTCGTAATTCATAAGAAAATATTATATTATATTTTTATTTTGTATAATATATTAATATAATTTAAAAAAGTATAGCACTCCCTGAGGAACCCCCCCCCCCCCCCCCCCCCTAGTTCCACCCATCCATGCTTATGAAGCCTTTTTTTTTACTTTTCCAATACTTTTACATGCAGAGTTATAAAAAAAATTAATTCATATATATTTATGTATGTATATATTTGTTACATTTGTACCAGGAAGAGAAAGAGCATTAGGGTACTAATTGTAATTTTGGGTGACTTTGACAATTGCACTTATTAAATCATAAACCCTACCCCACATGTATACTGATTTGTTTCAGTTCAACCTTTTGACTAATTAAGTTGAAGTCTTGTATTTCTTTACAGTAACAATATATACAATAAGTACAATATAATGTACTTCTTTAATTTATAATTAAACAACACATTGCTTGAATCCATTATTTGTGCCAATATATGTAATATTATATACTAGAACACACTTAAAATGCATTTTAAATTTAAAAGTTGTGTTAAATAATAATGATCAATTCATTGGTAATCAAAACCTTTAAAGACAGCCATATGTACATGTAAGTGTGAAAGTGTTTTATCAGCAAATACAAATGTACATGCATGCTTTTATATAACAAGTGTGCTAGTATATTTTCTGAATTTTATATATTAACTGGCAACATACAATTTGTGGTCGTAATACAGCTTCAATACTTGAAAAATACTGTGTTAGGTTTTCTGACAAAACAATTGTGACAAAATTGCAACCGAAGAATGACAGGGTTCTTTTTATTCCTTTAGGCTGCATTCATTGTGTATACACATGGGGAGGGAGTGGGGGAGGTGATTTTTAAGGAGATACCGATTTTTTTTAACAGAAGGAAAATTCATTAATGAAAGGACTTGAGGGGGATATGTTAATATTTTTTTAATGCATGTTTGTCAAATAAAGACCTACACTTAAAGTGCCCCTACGATCAAATTTTGACATATCAATGTTTTTGCATGTTCATAAAGTAGAGTTCGTATATTATTACCAGTTCGAATTGTTTTTCGATACAACGACAGGAAGTCTTATTTTTTTAGCTCCGAATATTGAATCTACACGTCCGCCATTACTGGAAGCAGTTCCCTTTGTTCAGAAAGGTTTATTCACCGGAAGTGATGTCATACACTTAACGCTCGCCTGCAGAACACAACGCCTGGAGGCATATTTCTACTAAAAACGTCTTCACGTACATAAGAAGAAAGTTATATTTATCTTTGCGAGGTTGGCTACTTTTTTATGCACGCTATTTCGCGCCACGAGGTTGTCGTGTTAAGTGTATGACATCACTTCCGGTGAATAAACCTTTGTTTAAAGCTGAACAAAGGGAACGGCTTCAAGCAATGGCGGACAGGATTTTACCGGCAAACTCTCCTAAAATTTGTGGTTTAAGGTGGCTCGCCTGGATTTTCCTGGGACGCACCATACCCACTTTGAACGGCTGACACTCCACTGTCAGAGCTCAGTCGGGCTAGGCACTTCACCCATTTACTAGAAATAGAATAAACTTTCCAAAAACGTAGGTCTGTTTGACATCGGTGTTACCATAGCAACACAGCGTTGACGTCATGTATTTTACATATCATCAATTTTCTCGAAATCTAGACCTAAACTTTTAAAACGACCTAGTGTCCCTTGTAGACTAAATGTAGGCCTTCAAGACTGCAAAGTTTAAAAAAATTGTATCCAGGCGAGCCACCTTAACATGCCCATTTGGGAATATTTTTTACTATTTCGGATATTTCTAATACTGATTGACCTATAGACACTGAAAAAGTGGCAAATCGAAATGGTAAATTTTCGTCGTAGTGGCACTTTAAAATGGTAGGTGAATAGAATGGCTAAATGCACTAAACAGAGCTTAGGAAATGCAGGAGAATGCACTTCCGATAATCTGAAATGTAAAAACTTTCCCGCCTTTCCTAAAAACATTTTTTCTTAGGGTTGCATACAGCTAGGTTGCCTGATGTAAGGAATTAATGAATGTTTTATATCAAAGAACAATATATTCTTGTGTAGTTTTGGAATACCTGCAGCAACAAATACTTTTTTACAATAATTTACACCAAAGTACTGGTAGTAATAACAGTATTTTATGGTTTATTCTTAGCTTTTCTACATAGTATCAAACTGAGTTTCACGACCCAACATCACAGTTCTTTAAAATTATGCTTGTATTAATGCTGGTTTGCATATGGAAATGGCCAGGGAGGGTTGTATTTTTTTTGAAAGGATAGAGGAGGGTTACTAATGAATAAATCACCTGCACCCCTGTGGTATACTTAATGAACACAGCCTTAGTCCAAATAATTTACATGCTGTACATTACTTCAAATATCACAACTGAAAAGTTCAAAAGCTCCACAGGGTAGTTTATTTATAAAGAGATCATGAAGTCATGCATCCTCTTGTTGACCAGGCACAAATAATAAGTTCAGTGTTGGATAATAAAGAAGTACATTTTGTTGTATTTTCTGCAAATGTTGTTACTGTAAAGAAATACTAGACTTCAACTAAGGAAATAGGTGGAACTGAAACAAATCAGTATACTTAGGAAGGGGTAGTCTTTAACAGATAACCTGCATAACCCTACCCTCCCTCTCTCCCCCACCCCATATCCACCCAACCCTTATAAAATATTCCTAACGCATACTCAAAATATGACTAAAATTTACAAGTACTCCACCTCAAATATTTTGATTGAAAATGACTACCAAAAAAAATAAAGATTGTTGGATAACTCATATTCCCTGAAGAAATTTTCAATTATAGATTAGTACCCTTGCCTTTCTCTACCTGGTCCAACTGTAACAAATATATAAATATATATGAATGTTGTTTTACAACTGCACCATGTATTGGGAAAGAAAAAAAAAGGCTTCATAAGTGCTGTGTGTGTGGGGGGGTTTCTGGGAGTGCTTTTTATTATAATATATTTTACAAATTAAAAACAATATATTTTCTTATGAAATTACGACACAATTTTTATAAATCTTGGGGGCTCTACCATTGTTTCAAAGTCGGAATCTGCCATTGGAGTGCGTCTTCCCTTTATAAATAAAAATTGGGCACTCACTCTCTGTTGACCCCGAAAATAATTTTAGCGCACAAAAACGTCGCGTCAAATGAGTGACTTAAAACGTGAAAGGCGAACACGAAACTGAAAGCAAATTAACTTGCGTTGATCTTTGTGCTTTGCGTAAGGAAATTCGTTTTTTTATTAAACATTCACTTTATTTGACATTAGCACTTACGGGTATTTATTACCTTTCATATTTGAAAAGATCCCCTTAATTGTCAGCTCTCTGAAGAGAATATATATACCCCGGGATATAGAAATCGCTTCGCACATTACCAACAAAAACATATCCTAATGTTTTTGTATCGGGAAAAGAATCAAGGACTTATACTTTTTAATTAGGCAACTTAAAATTTGCAGCTTTTCGATTGATGTCCGGAAACTACGCAAAAATGTCTCAAAGGTATAAACCAGATAAACGATCGAGTACTGAATTGCACTGTTCAGGAAACAAGTTTCCGAGATTTTTCGAACCCTTATCCGGCTCCATTTAGAAAAATCCAGGTTAGTAAAAATACTAAAATCCCACGATCCGTGCAAAAGCCGGTCCCGAATTCTAATCTTCCGTAAAGTGAAACCTGAATCTAAGTTGCCGCCAGCCACCCACAGCGTATAATTTCTTACTGACCCACTACTCCCTTTATTATGGCAATACACGTGGTTTCTTGAATTACGTCATCACAGTTGTCAACATTTTACTAGCACCACCCCTAGAACAATTTCATTTCCCCAAGTCCGTCATCTTTGTCCGCCATCTTGGATTGGGCGCGCAAGGCCTCATGGTAAAGTTGCCCACTGATCTGAACTGGGGCCCAAAAAAAACATTTGCCCGGCTCGGTTCCGTATCCACCTCCCGCAACTGTACGAGTTGTCTCCGGCCTGGGAAATGGCGGTCGCCTCTCTGGTCTCCTTCCCCCCCTGCCTTCCAGCAGCAGAAGTCAGCGACATTTTACATGTACTGTGATTTGGTGGAACCCAGTATTGTGGGGGATACCAAAGCCGCCTTGTTGAGGGTCCTTTTTTCAGGGACCTGCAACAATGCGGCGGTCCAAGAACGCAACTTTACCACCGTGTTCTACAGGCGATTGGCCAAGACGGTGTTTGAGGATTTCGAAATCCTTATAACCGACGAGCACGGGAAACTTGTTTCATTTCCACAAACCTCTAAGGTGGAAGTGACCCTCCATTTCCGAAAAAGCATGGACCCCGACCGCATCTGGATGACGTTGCCCAGCGTGGCCAGCCGGGACACCTTTCCCAACAATACCGGTTCCCATTTTCGTATCCATCTACCGGAGATGTTGGTCTTGGACCGGCGGTGGGAGATGGCGCTCTGCCACCTGCAATTTCCACGCGCCTGGGATGAATTGTTCCCTCAAGAGCAAGACCGTCAATTTACGATGATCCACGAAAAACCTCATCAAGAAGAGACTCCACCACCCTCACCTTTGCGTCCCAGTATTTCGAAACGGTCACAGAACTGGTCCACGCCATGCGCCGGGCTTTGGTGCAAGGGGGATTCCAAGCGATCCTCAAAACATTGGCGTCCGGGTGAAATCTCCCGATTAACAATTGGCCAAGACCTCCCTGGAATTGAAACAAACCACGACGGACGGGTACATTTTAGCCCTCCCCCTCAACTGGCCTACATGATCGGTTTGGAGGACGATCCCAAAAAGTCCACGGCACATCCCGCCGGCCTGATGAAAAAAACCAGGCCCCCACATCCTGTTGATGTCCAGTTTCATAGGAACACACAAGGGGATGGTGATCGTGGACAAGGTCATCCAGGTCCCCATTTCGGTCTCGGAGAAAGACCGGACCGTGTACTACCTGAGCCCCGCGTCCACGGGATCCGGGGACACCTTGTTTCCCTGGCATTACAAGATCACAAAGATCAATGTGTTGTCCCCAGGGGACTATGCGAACGCCAAAGCTATCGAAGGGGCCATTTCCCCGAACGATATCCCTCCCGTGACCTGGAAGTGGGACCCCAAAGCGACCTCAGGGACATTAGATCTGACCCTTAAAAGCAACGATAATGGGTCCTATTTTGCCATGAGCCCTTGGATGGCCAAGCTGTTGGGATTTGGCGACGGGCACACACCCCAAATCTTTTCGGAGAACGAGGAGGCAAAGAAAATACCTCTGGTAGGCTACCAACCCGAGTGTTGGTCCACCTATTACTCCGGCCTGATATTCTCGACGACCAAACCCAACCTGCTCAATCGCGATTTTAAACACCAACCCGTGCGCAGTTTGTACGTGTACTGCGATCTGATTGAGCCACACATCGTGGGGCATGTGAAAGCGCCCTTGCTGAGGGTAGTGTCGGCCCAGGTCCCTTACAACAAGGTGGTGGAACGAGACTTTCCGGTCATGCGGTACGTTTCGCTCGCCAAAACGGTGTTTGACACGCTGGAAATCCTTATAACCGATGAGGCAGGCCACCGCATCTCATTCACCTCAACAGCTACCGTGGTGGCGACATTGGAATTTGTGAAGCGTGCTCTGAAAAGGAAAGGATAAATTATGGACCGTCTACGTGTTCTATGGCACCGTTGCCATCTATGGGGGAAGTGGTTGGCGGCGAGTCTTCGATACCTGTGTTCCATGCGCTCCCCGCCCACGCCTCCAACCCTCAACGCACACCCACCTCAATTCCTGTCTTCCAGGGGGGCCGGGGTCAGCAAGAGGGCGGCGGTCTCTTCCCTATCCGTTGGAATGAACTCGGCGGTTACGGTCCGGTCAAGAATCAAAAGGGCGGGCTATTGCCCTTAGCGTTGGCCCCCTTGGCCGTTATGGCGGGCAAAGCGCTGGCCGGCACCGTCGCGGGGGCAGTGGCTATAAAAGGAGGAAAAAAGATTCTCGATCATCTGAAAAAAAAATTGGCAAGAGGGTGGTGAAGCAAATCGCGAAGGACACGAGTCGTGGGGCGGCCAGCGTGCTCGGCAAGAAAACCAGTAAAAAGTTGATCTAAGGTCTGGAAAAGATAGGCGGGGTGGCGCCGAAAAAGAAAAAGACGAAGAAGCCGGCCACGACCAACAAGAATAAAAGAAAGAAAAAACAGTCTCCCTCTCTCATTCCCTCAACGTCCGTCAAGGGTGCACGTGTCGAGAGAGATATCTTTGACGACGATTATTGAAAACCATGGCCACCGTAGTAGGAATGGGCGGCTACAACACCCATTTGGATTTTTTCGGAAAGGAATTGGCCCAAGCGGTCGAAGAAAGAGGCTATTGGTCGGAGCACGCCCCCAAATCGGCCCTCTTGCCAGGGGCGCCCGTGGAATTCTACCTCCCGGCCAGTCCCTATTACACCGTGCTGCCTAGAAGTTACTTCAAGGTGACGGCCAACCTCGTGAAATCTGATGGAGGGAATTTGACGTCCGATTTGAACTTGGATCCAGTCAACAATTGGTTACATTCCCTCTGGTCGCAAATAGATATGGCCTTGAACGGGGAATGGATTACCATGAGCACCAACACCTACCCCTACAAAGCCTACCTCAACACCCTGCTCAACTTTACCCCAGACGCGAAGACATCCTACCTGACCGCGGGACTGTACTACAAAGACATGGCCGGTTCCATGGATATTTTCAACATCGCTGGGGCCAACGTAGGGTTGACGGCGCGGGCGGCCTACGTCGCGGACAGCAAAGTGGTGGAACTGACCGGGATGTTTTACATTGACGCGGCCTTCTCCAACAAACTTCTCCTCAACGGGGTGCCCCTAGAATTCCAACTTACCCCTTCCAGCAACGCCTTCGCCCTTATGGGGGACAGGGCGGCGGCGGAAGCGGCCGCCGCCAAAATCGTGCTGAAGCGGTTCACCTTCTTCCGCCGCGTCAGCGTCTGCAACAAGGAATTCATGAAGAACACCGAAGTGAAACTCGTGTCCCAGCCGATCCTCTACCCTTTCAACAGCGAAGAAGAACGGATGTTCACCATTTCCCAGGGGGACACTACCTTTGAGAAAACAGATTTCCTGGGCGGTCGCATACCCCGACGCATGCGTATTGCCTTGGTGGAGAGTATTGGAAGTTTGGGAAATCTGAAAAAGAACCCTTTCCATTTCCAAAGGTTTGGGATGACCCGCGCGACGGTCCGGTGGACGGCACCCCCACCCCCTTCTCCCGCCTCGAATTTGCGAATGGGAAAACCCTCGACGGCTACAATACCTTGTTCCTGGCGCAAGGCGCCATGAGCTCCAACCATGGGATTGACATTACCCGTACCGATTGGGACAAGGGGTACGCCATCCTGTGTTTTGACTTCACCCCGGATGGCAGCGGCAACGCCTCTCACGTGAACATACAACAGTACGGGACGGTGGGTATCCGACTTCAGTTTGAGGCAGGCGTCACCCAGTCTATATCGGTGTACGTGAACTGAGTTTGACGCCGCTTACGAAATCAACAGCAGCCGAGAAGTGAAAGAGTTGTAAGCAAGGGGGATGACCACCTACACGTCGCAATTGACGGTCTTGGCACGCCACGATTGGTGGCTCCACGCCTCGTTTCGGGGCGTATTTCCCATGGACCTACGACCCCGGCGCGTGACCCGCCCCGCCTCTTTCATTCTCAATACCGACAACGCCGACGGGCCAGGAACCCATTGGTTGGCCTTTTATTTTCCGCGCCAAGGCCTGAATGAATTCTTCGACAGCTATGCTTTCCCGCCTCTTATTATGGGTTGCAAGAGTACGTGCGGCAGGGGGCGGCCCAGCATGGGGAAAATAATGTGATGTTGCAAGGGAAGCAGTCCAAAGTGTGCGGCAGTTATTGCCTGTATTACCCCCTTCCAGCGAGCCCACGGACGATCCATGGCAGAGGTGCTGCAAGAACTCCAGCGGTGGAAGACCAAAGCCGCCCGGGACCGGTACCTCCAAGTCTGGCAACGCCAGTACCAGTGCCAGAGTATGGCGCGGTGTCAGCGGCAAGGCAGAGCCCTCCACGACCAGTGTGTCATCAGTTTGAGAGAAAATAAAAATAAATTAAATAAAACAAGAAAACCCACCTAAATGTCTTGTTATTCTTGGGAAGGGGTGAGGCGCGATGGATGTCCGTTTCCAAGCGCCCTGCAATATCTTGATCACGGGGCAGAGTCAATCGGGAAAAAACGGTGTTCACCGAAAGACTCTTGCGCCATGCGAAATCCCATTTTACCCACCCGCCCCTCACGATCGTGTACTGCTATGGCAGCGCATGGCAACCCCGTTTCACGACCCTGTAGAAACAATTGGGGGTGAAATTTGTGGCGGGCCTCCCCGACGACCCGTACGCCCCCTTTCGTGGCCAGCCGGGCCTCTTGATCCTGGACGATTTGATGAAAGAAGGCTCCAAGGATGAGCGGGTGGTGGACCTGTTCACCAAAGGTTCACACCACCACAACATTACGGTGCTGTACCTGACCCAGAACATTTTTTCACCAGTCAAGTACGCGCGTACCATTTCCATCAACGCGCACTACCTGGTCGCTTTTAAAAACGCTCGGGATTCGTTGCAAGTCCGGAAATTGGCCGAGCAGGCCTTTTCGGGGCAAGTGCCGGCGGTAATGCGGGCCTACCAGGACGCTACCCAACGCCCTTTTGGCTACCTCCTCTTCGACCTGCACCCCAGGACCCCGCCGGGCCTCCGGTTGCGCAGCAACATTTTCTCCGAGGAGGGGCAACGGCATCACGCCTACGTGCTGGAGGAGGATCAAAAGGGGGCGGGTGTTTGGGCGGAACTGAAGAAGGAAATTACCCCCATGCTAAAACCTGGCCTTGACGTTGTGGGCAACATCGCCAAATCGCCGTGAGGCGAAAGATTTTGCTCTCTACCTCGACGGCGTTGCAGAAAATCAAGCTTAAAAAGGCGGGGGGGAAAGCGAGGGGGTTTCATTTTCACTACCGCCAACCTCATTGCCGCCTCCGTTTTTGCTGCCAAAGCCGCGGCCGCCGGAGCCATCAGTGGAGGGGTGGGCTACGGAGTCAAGAAAGCTCTGGACCAATCCGGAGGGTACAGGGCCCCAGGATTCCCAACGACAAAATACCCTTCCCCGGAAGAGTACGCCCAAGAACTTAGTCAACCTTATAGCTGGACCTAATGGGCAAAGAAATCCGCAACTTGCCGGTGCCCGCGGGCATTGACCCTGCCCGGTGGCAGTTATTTTTGGCCCGTCGTCGAAAAAGGGATCGCCAAACCGTGACGGGCGAAAAAGCCAGCAGGGCCGTACGGACGGCGAAACAAATCCAGAGAAAGTATAAGACGTGGCAGCAGAAGAAGAAGAAATCCCAGAGAGGGAAAAAGAAACGGGCCACGTCACAACACCACCCCCCAGCCCAAGCAGAAATGTCGGTGACGCGATGGGAAGTGCAACCACACCCGCGCAAGCGAAAAAAGCGATGAAAGAGGCCGAGGCCTCTGCCGCCACGGGGAAGAATCCCATGCGCATGGTCTTGGTGCCGGAAGAGTCCATGCGGTGGTTGGAACAACAGCTTCGTGTGGACACGACCAAAGGGGTTAAAGTGCTCAGTCAGTACCAAACGGCCATGGCCCAGGTCCTAGAGACCCCAGAGAAACCGGAAAGCGCGGACCAGTTTCAAGATTTAATACAAAAATACGTACGGCGTCGCGAAACCATTGAGGCTAGTCCCTTCATGGCCGTGGCGGCAAAAGTTTTAACACAGAGTCAAAGGGGCGCTTTGCGCCGCGTGCCCCCCTCCAGAAAACCGTTAGCGTCGGTGCTGGTCAATCTGTTGAAGTTGAAAGGAGCGCTGAAATTTCCTGGAATGCGCAAGGGGAAGTGAAACTCTACGGGCAAACTCTACCGGGCAGTCAAATTGCCGATCTGATTAAAGAAGCCGTGCATCCTTCTTCCACCCGGACGTCGCCCGGCTACCGCGATTTCATGCAATTTTTAGCGGAAGAAAAAATTCCTAAAGACCTCGGGATCTCATCTCCAAGAAGAAAGAGTACACGCCCCGTCCTAAACGGACTCCCTCCGCCGCACTCCAAGAGGACCCTCTACCCTACAAAGAGTCCCCACCCCGCCGAGGGGAAACGCCGTTCTCCATGACCCCGTACAAAGCCTTTCCCCGGGGCCCCACACGCCGCCTCTCCTTTGGTAGGGGTTCCGCAGAAAAAAAACTCTTTAAATTGGCGTCCTTTTTAAACCCCCCTCCATTATCGCCATGGCACGAACCCTAGTGAGACCCTCGGGGTTTGGACAAGCGCTCTGGCAACGCCGTGTCGCCCAAGCGAACCGATTGAGGAAGAAGAAAAGGAGCAAGAAAGGGGGGACGCAAACCGTGCGCAATATCACGTCACGCAAATCGAAAGACGGTCGTACCGAAACGACGATCCGAACGACCACGACTTCGGGCAAGCATAAAAGCAAGAGTATCAGCCGGTGGCGCGTCAAACAACTGAAGAAAAAGACTTAAAGAAAAAGGACTTCCACAGACACACTTTTGTAAAAAACAACGGTTTTAATTCCTTTTTTTAACAATAAAAGGTTTTTTCCTCTGGATTCTGTCTCTTTGTTTTAGTATCCGTAAGGTTAACTCTGATACCCGTGCAGCACCCTCTTGTCGTATACCATCTTGAATGTCTTGGTCTCTGGGCGGGTATGCAGCGTCCGGTCTTGGGTATTGCGGTGGATGGCGTGTGGCGTCACCACCTTCCGTGTGGGTTCCCCTTGTCCTTGTACCATGGCCACCATGGTCTCGAGGTTGACGACCGCCCGGTTGCGCACGTTGAGGCGTAACCCTTTGACTTTGCAAACCGTGCGACCCTGGCTCGTCTCGTACCCATAACTCTTAGGACCCGTGCAGGCAAAGCGTACAATGTGCTCTCCTTCTTTCAGCTCGTTGGTCATATCGCCTAGAAAACGGCCTATCGGGGGCGCCTCTTGACCCACTTTCCGCGTGAAATAGATACTGTCCGTATCGTGGTACACGACACGCTCCTTCAAGAGATGGAGGTCGGAGTATAGTTTCAGGCGCGCATGCGCCGTGGTGTAGGCGGCAAACACGACGTTGGTGTGGGGGTTGGAGTCGATGTGCTGTGCGGCGGCGTGGTAATGGACCTGGACCATATCCTGGTGGACAAACAGAATGTCTTGGACTTCTTTCTCCTCGCTCAGCAGGAGCTCGAAATATTGGTCCAACTCTGTCACGTACTCCGTCTGCCGGGGGTTCTGCTTCTGCCCAAACTTTCCCCACAAGGTGTTCAGGATCCATTTCGCGAGCGCCCGCAGTCCGGGGGTTGAACACGATCTTCTCCCACTCCAACAATATCCTTGTGTTCAGTCGGTAACTCTCTATGAAGGCTGTTTTCTCCGCGTTGGTGTTGCAGCCGGGAGGCCACCCGCTCGCCTCTTGCTTCATCTTGAGAAACGTGTTCACGTAGTCGGTGAACAACCCCTTGGTGTTGGTGGTGGGGTCGTATTGTTCCGACTCGGGGTAGTGCCACACACGGTAGACTTCCATTATCCGGTAGCCATACTGCAGGGCCACGTGGAGTTCGTGGCTCACCCAAGTGCCTGTCAATGCGCGGGCCTCGTCGTCGTGCGCACAGGGGTCCTGGTTTTTTTCTTCTGCGCAGGTCCGGCAGAGGGTAAACAGGAGTTTTTCTCCCACGTGTGTGGGGAGGCCTGGGAAAAACAAATGGCTTGGCGGCACGATCTTAAGGTGGATCAGTCCCTCGTACGGCAGTGTGGGATCCAAATTCTCGGTGAGAATTTCCGGATGGCCCAGAGGGAACCGTTGCGTCTTTTGGACCCAGGGGTACAGGGAGCACACGTCCAGTGCTTCCATCCATTCACCCTCTTGGGCTTCCCAGAACGTCTTGATACCGTTCGTACGGCCCCCAAAGAAGGCCTTCTTGGGATCGAGGGGAAGCTGGGCTTGAGGGATGGGCGCTAGGGATTCGATGGTAGGGACCAAGGCCATGGCCGCTCGGATTTCGCATTCTCTGGTCTGGACCACGCGGAACCCTTGCTGCTCCAAGTACGCCACTTTATCCCGGGTCCGGTCGGCCAACGTTTTCATGGTACAGTGGAGTAGGGGGTGGATTCTCTCTTGGCGGGTGCAACGGTCACAGCCGTGCCAGAAGCAGCCGTCGATTTCGTAGGCCGTGTGGGTAGCGGCGTGGTACCCGTCCAGTTTGTAGGGTCCCACTCGCTTTTCTCCCTCGTTGGCCGCGTGCTGGAGTCTAATGCCATCCTGCCGCTCCACGTGGGCCAGCCAATGGAGGGCCAGCGCCGACTGCACATCCTTGGGGCGGTAGCCGAGCCGCGGCAAGACCGCAATCGTGTTAGGGCGAAGGAATTTCTTGCGAAAGACCAGGTTGCACAGGGAGGCGAGCATCACGGTCCTGGTAAACGGATCTACCCCTGCCGCTTTCATCATGATAGAGCGAAAGCCTAAACACGCCTGTTGTAATATGGCCACGTCCCGATGGCAGTAGAGGGCCAATTCTTTTTGGAAATCAAACACCCCACCGCGTGCCCGTTCGGCGGCGTGCCAGGCTACCAGTTCTCGTTTCCCTTGGGGACTCAACGAATCCGTTTCGTAGTACTGCAGTTCCGGCAGGGGGCCCACGTACTGTTGATGCTCTCGGGTGTTGAAGAAGATGGGGAAATCCAACTTGTTGAGATTTTCTGCTTGGAAACCAAACATGACGGGGAATTGTTTGAGGGCCAGCGGGATGAAGAGGAGGGAATCTTTGATGACGATCTTGTAGGCTGGGATAGTCACCACCATAGCCTTGCCGCCACGGAAGAGCACTTTGGGTTTGATGGCGTTCTTGAATAGGTATTCCAGGATAGGATAGGAATCGTACAAAAAAAATTGGTGATGCAACTGCTGGGAATCGAACCTGGGGTCAATGGCTTTAGCACCATGATACACATGTAACTCCTGAGAGAAAAGACGCATTTTAAAAATCTTGATTATCATCATTTTAACATAAAGAATCTTCACAATCTATGTAAAATTTAACTTCATAAAATGAAAAGCAAACGTAAATAAGAGAAGAGTGTCACTCCTTCAAATTGTCACTAAATAATACGCCCATTTTACACACAGCCTTCGACTGATTAAATATATATACAGTATAAATTATACATGTAGATCATGGAAAATGCCTCTATTCAGACTCTTAACAAGAACCATGTCTATGTGTACCCACCCTGAATGTCTCTATTTTTGTGTAGAAGCTGTTGTCTATCTTGTTCTTTATTGTACTGAAGTCTATGGGATGGCCAATGACCCGAGAGTAGCCTGGTGCTATAGCATCATTCACAGGATATGCAAAGAAACCCTGGATATCTTTCCTGAAAAAAAAATTGAAAAAATAAAATAATTATTATACATGTAAAAGAAATCAATTTTGATGGCTTGTCCACTGATTTTGTTGCCTCAGTCTGCATTCTGCATTATTGTTATATGTATGCATATTTATTTTTCAACATGCATCCCCAAGGACGTAAAGCAACCAAATTTTATGTGGCTAACTGCAATGCACATGTAGGCTACATGTACATGTAGATAAATACCCTCCATAGGGCCGAGAGAATGGGTTGTGAAATCTTCTTACTCCCTAGTTCTTTCACATTTTTCTCAGAGTTCCTAAGGAGAGGAATCGCTCACTTAATTAATTCATGAAATGACCATATAAACTAACATAAATTAGCAGTGGTTTTAAAATATACAAATTTGACAGCAATTGAGCGACGATGGTTGTTTAGTGTAGTGGTTGCAACGTTTGCCTTACGAGTACATGAGAAGATTTTCTTGAGAACCCTAGCTCTAAGTGGGTAAGATCTTGTTTACTGACCGGTTAGGGTTTTTTAATTTTTCAGGGTAGGATTTTAGTTATTTTATATTGTCATTTCATGAATTAATTAAGTGAGCGATTCCTCTCCTTAGGAGCTCGTAATTTTTCTCCCTCCTCACTGGTGAGTTTTAAAGTGCATATGAGCCCAAATTTGTTATCATTAAAATCGATTTGCCATCAAGTAAATAGTTGAACTTTTGATATATCTTTTTTAATTTGAGTGTGGCATCTATGAGTTATTGAGGTTTATATTTCCAATATGCTAATCATGTGATGACATGTGAGGCCAACAAAAGGTCACTTCTTTCTCCTTGTGAATGAAACTGTTTCTGATTTATACAAAATATTTGGTAAAATCACTGATATAAGGCCCAAATATTACATGAATGTTTCGAAAAATATGTATATTTCTGCCAGCACGTTTTTGTATAATAAATGAGTCTGTCACATAATTAGTATATTGGAAATACATGTAGAAACCTCTATAACTTATAGACACAGTACTCAAATTAAGAAATATTTTACAATTCAACTATTTACTTGATGGAGAATAGATTTTCATGATAAAAAATTTGGGCTCATATGCACTTTAAACATTTCTCCCTTATAGAGCATGAATGTAATTCCACTTTCTCCCTCCTCCCTGTATACTACATTCACCCACATACTTAGTTTTTCAAAACCTTTCTCCTTTATTTTTAGCCATTCCTCCCTCCTCCCTAAACCATTCCTATCCACTCTCCATATACTGTCATGTAATTTGTTACGTCATGTGTCATAGTAGACAATGCAAGATAGGAGATTGTCACAATGTGATAGTAAGACCTGCCAAACTGATCGTGTAGCTGATGACACTATTACTAAAATATTTTTAAGAGAACGTTTGTTTTGCTTCTTGTTCGGAGACTCAATATCGTTTGCCATAGGGTAAGAAGGTATTCGTTTATATAGCACGAATTCTATATGAATGTGTCCGAATGCGCTTCGCATGGTTATTTTTGTGACTGCTATTGTGGCGCAATGTGCTGCTGTGCAGTTTACAATGATGAGTGATTGTTAGTACCTCAGAATACATGGCTGTTTTGAGGGGAGACAATCCCCTACTCTTTCTCAAAATAACACGACAGGTTATTTCATGTCCCCCTCATATAGATTAAAGAGGAAGGAGGAAGGAGACAAGGCCAACGGCTTATACGTCCCTGCCCAAGGACGCGGTCGGGATTTGAACCCGACGTCTCGCAGTCTAGACCGTGCTCTACCAACTGAGCTAACCAGTGAGGCGGTCTCATTCATTTTGGTCTGGGACTACGTGTATGTTTTTTGATGGGATATATCCTAAGGACTCAATCATCACATGCGATTTGTAACGAAATCACTGCTTATTTTGGATAAAGACCCAACGACATGGTATATAACTTCACGTCACTGCTGTGGGGATGGGGATATAGGTGACACGTACTTCTGTTGATGTTTGGCGCCCACATACCAACCCCTGACACCTGTCACACTGAATATCAGTGGAATAATACTTACCAGCTTCAACTCTCCCCTGGGTCCATGCGACAAACACCAGGGTTGGGTCGGGAGAGGAATTCGGCAACCACCCAAGCAACTCTCACGAGGCGGCAAGCAGCTGTATTACGTCAGTGCCACATTGAGCAAACGTGCATGCATACTAGCAACTGCTGGCCAGCCAGTTGCATGCAGTTAACTTTGTAAGCATTAATTTTTGTGATGCGGTGCTATTTTAATATGCATTATTTCAAACTCAAGGTATGGGGGAAATGCGTGTACGATAAGGGAAAATAATTGGACCTAAATGGCTGTCCGCATCTGATAAAAAGAAAGTCGACTGGTTCCTTTACGGTGTTCCAGGGCTTGATTATAATACCAATTTAAACCTCTTTGTATGCGTCCATTCATTTATTGTCCAATCGAACCGTTTTTGATTATAATTGTATTTTAATTATTTTTGCTAATCATTTATATACGTGTACTCAACTCCAACAACTATTATTATTATCGTCTGACCTGTAACGCGGCTATATCATTGTAATTTATTTGACATAAGCTCTCTAGATGAGCTGCTATGCTCTTAGAGCAAATGTTAAGTCTTAATATTGTTTAAATAAAAAAATAAAAAAAAATAAGGGAAAATTAAGCCACCGTGAGAAAGAATAATACCTACGTTATTTTGTGAACACGCATGTACATGTATGATTTAACCAAAGAAAGAAAATAAGAAAAATTGGCCAAGGGTCTCATATACCATGCATGCATGTATTTCTTTATTGTTTGTTTTGTCGATTAACCATGTGTTTTGTTGGGAAAACAAGAATTATTGTAAAAAAAAAAAAAACTTTTCATGATTTTGTCATCTAAGCTTCCAATACCTTTTTTTTTATAGTTTGGTTGTTCAGAAACTCTGTCACACATGGGAAGCACGCTACAGTTGCATGTAGCTCTCCCTTGTGACATCTAAACATTCAAATTGCCTCACCACAGTTAGCCCGAGTAAAACATGTTACAGGTCAAATTTATTTTAACCTACATGTACATGTAGGTCATTTTTTTAAACTAGGTCATTTTTTTTCAACCTACATGTAGGTCAAATTGATTCAACTTAGGTCAAATCAAACTCAACCTTTCAAAATTCCTAAACATCTTTACTATCTTGCCAAATCTTTACTATCTTGCCAAATCGTCTAATTCCCAAGCTGCTTGGAGGAATTATCGACAACACCGTAAGTTCACTTCCCAAAGTGATAAACAAGGCTCGGAATGACTATGTTTCACAGCTCTTAGATAGTAACCGCAATTCCAATCCTAAGAAATTCTGGAGTTATATCAAGTCTAAAAGACAAGACTCCATTGGCGTCCCTGCTTTGAAAGTTGAGAACCAATCAATCACGGACAGTAAAGCAAAGGCTAATGCTCTAAATAGGTACTTCCAGTCTATTTTTGCCATTTACAACAATACTAGCTGCTTGCCTTCCCTGGGCTCAAGTAACATTCCTTCTCTTGGCAAGATCACAGTCACTGCAGCAGGTATTGCAAAGCTTATTGATAAACAGAATCCAAATAAAGCCTCTGGTCCAGACAAAATCCCTATCCGTTTACTTAAACTTGCCTCCCATCAATCTGCTCTCATTCTGCAAGTCATCTTTCAACAGTCATTGGACTATGTCACTAACCCCGCCGACTGGAAGCATGCATTTGTAACACCAATCCATAAGAAAGCCTCTAGGTCTGACCCTGCAAATTATAGGCCTATCTCTCTTACATGCATCTCATGTAAGTTACTCGAACATATCCTAACAAGCCAGATTATGAAGCACCTTGATGAACACAACTCCTGTGAATCACAACTAATTATTACTACATATGACTTCGCATATGCTCTGGACAAGCATCAACAGACTGATCTAATCTTTCTCGACTTTTCAAAAGCCTTTGACTCAGTCTCCCACCAACGTCTATTTCTTAAACTGGATCATTAGGGCGTAAGGGGCCAAACTCTGTCATGGTTAAAGGACTTCCTAACAGGAAGAACTCAATCGACTGTAGTGGACGGTGAATTCTCAATTCCTTGTAATGTTACATCTGGTGTTCCTCAAATGTCAGTATTAGGACCACTCCTGTTCCTGCTCTTCATCAACGACCTGCCAAACGGCATAACTTCAAAGACTTGTCTATTCGCTGATGACTGTGCACTCTATCTGCAATTAGTGTCTCCAGACTCCTGCTCCCAACTGCAAGCTGACCTTGACAAACTGGCTTCTTGGTCTTCCACTTGGTCTCTCAAGTTCAACCCTTCCAAGTGTCGCGTGCTCTACGTGTCCAACAAGAAACGCCCATCCAAATTTATTTACCATCTGTACGGACACCCCCTTGAAGAAACATCGGTGCATCCTTATCTAGGCGTCCATATTTCTACTGATTTACGCTGGAACTCGCACATTGACTTTATATCAAATAAGGGCTCACGTACTTTAAATCTTCTCAGGCGCAATTTATATATTTGCTCACCTGAGGTCAAAGCTAGTGCCTACGTAAGTATTGTAAGATCTGCCCTCAATTATGCTAGTTCTGTCTGGGACCCATTCACTCTCCGAAACATAAACAAGCTCGACATGATCCAGAGGCGTGCAGCTCGGTTTACCCTTAATAGGTACTCACGCCTGGAGAGTATGTCGGCAACGTTGCCTTACTTAAATTAGCCTAGCTTAGTCACCTCAAGAAAGTGTAATAGACTGATTACAATGTATAAGATCCTAAATGGTCATATTGCCATCGACGCTAAAGATTATGTATCTTTTTCACAAACTTTGACCAGACGTAAACACAACTTTAAATTGAATGTCTTCTCGCCATCTGTAAACTGTTTCAAGTATTCTTTTTTCCCACGTACCGTTCCTGAATGGAATGACTTGCCTAGCCACACAACTGAAGCCAATACAGTTAAAGTGCCTATAACCCCAAATTTGAAGTATTTTTAATAAATTCTTTACATCCTTCTTATCAATAATTCGAAGAGAAAAAAAGGAAAAAAGTAAGAGTTCGACCTTATTTCTGGGGTCAAACATTGTAAAACAACCCGATTTAGGCACCCTGTCCCAAATGGCCGTCAGCTGGAGTCTGGAAGTAGACTGGGAACGAAACCGGAAAGCAACGTCATAGTAGTGAGAGAAAGCGAACAACCAACAACAAAGACAGTAAAAACAGGGCGAACCGAGCGAATAACTCGATTTGAAATGCCAAACAGATGTGTATTTGGGGGCTGTAGGAATGAGCCAGACTCAAAAAGGATAGCTCTAACACAAGGTCCCGTTTTTAAGCGATGATCGGCCAGAAGCAAAGAAGAGAAGACGCCAGTGGTTGAGGTTCGTGCGAACAAAGCGAGCGAAGTGGGAACCGATGAAGAACGTTTGTTTGGTTCACTCCAAGCCGGAAGACTTTATAAGATTTTCTTTAGTCCTTGACTCTACGCCAAGACTGAAGTCGGTTGAATATGGAGTTGTTCCTATTCCATCAGTCCATGCCATCGAAACCGATTTAAGCCATTCTCCGATTTTGGTAAGTGCTTTTGTATTTAGTTTGCATGGCAATACAGATTTATACAGTAGCCTCCTAGTCCTATAGCAGCCGTTGTGTAGCGCTTCCGTTCACTCCATTCCCCGGAATGGAGTGAAATGGAAGCGCTACAAAACGGCTACTATAGGAGGCTAGCAATACAGTGGAACCTGCATGTATAAAGAAGTTCCTAGGGAAAGGAAGAAAACTTCATTATGACCGGGTTCCACGTTTTGAACATTGTTTTCACCACAAGTGTATTAGACTAAGAGAGTGCATGTTTTTAGTATGAGGGAAATAACAGTGAATAAATCAGACAACTTTCTTTAGATGACACCTGCACCTATGGACAGGACACCATGCTTAACAAGCAGCCAAGGGCAGAAGCAACCCAGAAGAGACAACAAAGGATGACTGTTATAGATGTTCCTCCTTCAGCTCCAGGTAATTCAAATTGTTTTATATAAAATATTTTTTTGCACAAAAGAAACTATTCAAATTCTGAAAATATTCAAACAAAATCGAGTCTGTGCTAATCACACCTTCTGTGTTTGTCCTCCAATAACACCTACATGTAGCTCTTGCTCAAGCAGTGCATATACACCTACATGTATCAAACTGTTGGACATGTCATATAAAGGTATACTGCTTGTTTAGTCTTTCGAGACTAAACAAAATATTAAAATACCAGCTGGAAACGTATAATATTACACTGTAAGTTTGTATTTAAAACGAAACCAGTGCTTTATTTACCATAAACCAATATATATATATACCCATAACTAACTTAATAATAATTGTTATTTTTCTATTTTAGTGCCAGAAGTTCCAGTTCCACTTGCTGTGAGGCCAGAAATTCCAGTTCCACCTGCTGTAAGGCCCACAAAAACCAAGGCAAAACCCCATTGCTCAGTGTGCAAGAAACCTATTAAACTAAAATTAATTAAATTCTTAATCTCTAAATTATATATTGTTTCTTTTTTTGAATTTATTTGTGGAACTCTGTAAACTAGCTTGTAGCTAAGTATGTCCTCCTCATTAAATAAAGTATTGTGTAAACCTATTAAAGAGCATAAAGGTGTTGTTGATTGTCCAAAGAACAACCCTCGTCCCCTTATAAGTACAGAGTGAACCAGAAATGTCTACCAGCTATCTCAGTGATTTGATATTTTATCAATGGACAATCTAGGTAGCAATATATTATACTGTCAACTTCCATAGGCTAATCACTCCTGTGACCAGCTCAGTGAAATCGATTGCCCTATTTCATTGGCATGACATCAAAACAAATAGATGAAAGCCGCCATTCTTATTTTATTGGGAAAATTAGCCAATTTGAAGGAAGGCAATCTATGGCAGAACAGCTTTATTTTGTATGTCTGTTGTTAAAGACGAGTGTTTTGACCCCCTAAGATGGCAGCTGTGTCTATCATGTGACACCATAATTAAATAGGGCAATTGAATTTGAGGCTTAAAGGGGCTATGTCACGGTACTATGCATGTATGGAGTCAGTGTTCGATTGGTGGGTTAAAACAGTTCAACCCCCTCCTTCGATGCTGGATTGAAAGTATGTTCATTATTTTACTTGAATAATGTATATTTACACAATTTATTAGTCATTTTTGAATATTTGCTTTGATTTTTACCATCCCACACGTGCACAAGGTTTGTCAGTTCATATGAGAATCTCTGATAATGAGTGTGTCCAGCCCAGACATCTATTTTTACTGTTTTCCAATTTACTACTCAAACATTTAAATTTTAATATTATAATCCTATTTTCAAAATTTGTGTAAAATTATAGAAAGGAACACAGGGTGCGATGCAAGTGCTTTCCAATAGCCCAGGGCTAGTAGTTTCGCTTGTCAGGGTAGTGATTCCTGTTCACAGGTTGCCTGAATGGACATACATGTATATGGACATACATGTAGGTTAATAGCCCACATTCGATATATGCTTGACTTCTCACACACAAAGGTTCTGGGGCATAATTAAATTCATTATTGTTATTTCATTAATCACTGCACATTATTCCCCAGAGCCTTGTATGTGTATTGAATCATTTGTATGTGACCAGTGAAGCCTATATCAAAAGTGGCCAATGGCACTGAAAGTTTGACTGTTCATTGTTGTTCTCCTTAAAGTTTATATAAGTTATGAAGTACTTTCATCTTCTTCAAATCCAGTGAAGGTTTCTTTCCCAGCATTGAATTTTGTCCTGATTGTGTCATATGCACATGCTAGTAGAGGAATTCTATTGTTGCCCAGATAACCGTAGACTAACTGGATGTACTCTCTGTATGAGACAACTCGTAGAAATCTGTAAATAAAGAAGTTTATATGTTAGTACCAATTGTTTGATACAGTTGAAGCCCTTTGTGAAACTGCCCGTGTAGTTGTAGGTGACCAGCTCCCCTCAGAGACCACTCTTGTGCTCTGTAGTAACCAGCCACTCTCATAATTAAGTGACCACCGCGCGTACCACCACCTTTGGAATTTTTCTTTGTTTTTAAACTCTTGTAAGTAACTACTCCAGAGACATGATCCCAGACTGTGCAATGAGTCAACTAAATATAAATATGCACTAGCATTTTGCAACAATATTCTTATTATATCTGACATTCATGCTGTTACAGTAGAGTAGTACAGTATTGTATACTGTGATATCAGTCGCATTATATATGTATCCCCATGGGTGTGGTGTGTGCAAGCTCTCATAAGCGAGCAACTACTCCTGATTCCAGTTCTGACTAGTTATGAGCACCTTTTCCTGATTCCCAGTGTGGTTGCTTACGAGAGCTACTATTTTTAATTAACATGCACGATAGATCAAAATACTCTGATAAACCTTCCACTTTCCTGGTCAGACTAAACATGGAACTGTGTTCATTGATTTCAATTCATACCTTGGTCATTATTGAGCATTATTAATGCTCGCGGACTCGCTCGTTCAAGATACGATACGAAAACCTCGTGAATAAAAACGATATCAAGCTCTTAACATGTAATAATCTCTATATATGATTGTTGCAATTGGAAGGATCACTGGATTCTTTTGGCATCCTGCATTGCTGCAATGCCGTTTTTTTTGGGAGACCACGGCCACGGGAAGCGATAACTTATTTTAATTTTGGACAGTTTAACTCACCAGCTTTTCCTTGCTTCGAGGCCTTCCACTGAACCGATTCTGGAGGTCTCCATCTGTACTCTTGTAACCCATTCTTCATCGGCGAGTGGCTCATCCGCGCCTGCAGATTCTTCTGCTTCAAGCTCATAGTTGATAAAATTTAGCTCGGAATTGTCCGATGAACAACTGTCTTCAGATTCGGAGCCTGACGAAGACATTTTGTCAAAAAGTCCAGCAGAAAATTACAGAACTTACGACGCAAATAAGAAAGAACGAACCAAAAGTACATGAGAGAAGCCTTTATCACGTGACATGGCTCCCTACTATGACGTACCTAGTCCCAGACCCCACCAAGTCGCTAAGATGACGGTAAAAGTTCACGGCTCTCATCTTTGAAAAGCCGTACAAAAAAGAGAAATGCTTTAAAACCATTATTTTTTTCGGGAAGTTGCATAGAATACTTCTAAGTTTGATCTGAAAGCGTAACTTTTTTGGGGTTATAGGCACTTTAACAGTTTTCGAACCTTAGTTAACATTGCTATGTAAACATGACCGCTACCCTAAATTCCCATTTAATTTAATTATTTATTATTAATTAATTGTTTATATATTATTATTTATTATTATCTATTATTATTTTCGTTATGTATAATCTTGGTGTAAAGCAACTCAGCATAACCAAGTAATAAACAGAAACAGAGAAAGAGAGAAACAAGTATGACTTTTTCATAGTTCCTTGTGTTTAGGTTGAGGATGGCATTGCAGTAATTTAAGAAGATATAAAGTTCTACTGTCAGAAATATTTTGCAATAAAAGTACCTGTACCTTTATACCTTGTGTTGTTCATTTCTTTAGTGGTTTGGTTTGGCTTACCCGGGAACTTATGTTTACTGATGGTTAGGGTATTTTTAAAATGTTGGGTTAGGATTTGGATTAATTCACAGGACCATTGCAGAATCATTATTTTTCTGTGTTGTTGCTCTAGTGATTATATAACACCCTAAATTAGTGAGCAACCGTTGTTGATGGTTAGTGTGTTTTTAAATGTAGGGTAGGATTTGTATTAGTTCTCATGCAGGACAATCGAACAAGGATTACAGTCTCTGTTATTTAGTGACTAGCTCTAAACACCCTAAATTAGTGAGTACCCATTGTTGACAGTTAAAATGTACTGTATTAGTTCTCAGGACCATGCATTGAACAAGGATTACACATGCTGACTATTGAAGAAACATTATAGTCTGTGTTGTTTTATTTAGTGACTTACAATGTAGCTAATAACTCTAAATTAGTGACTATACATGAACATGTACATGTAGCTCTAAACACCACTGAAGAAGATTACAGTAGATCTGTTGTCTAGTGACTAGCTCTAAACACCCTAAATTACAATGTAGCAAGCACTCATTGTTGAAGGGTAGGGTGTTTTTAAATGTAGTTGTAGGGTTTGTATCAGTTCACAGGACAATTGAAGTAGTGCTTGCATAGGGTATTCAGCTGCAGTTGCCCCAAAATTTTTGTTACTTTTGACTTTATTGTACTTAATGAAAAATAAGTCTTGTGCAGGGAAATAATTGTGTACTTAGGTGTACAGTTCACTCAAAATCTAAACCCCTTTTTTTGAATCCGAAAAAAAATAAAAAATCCCTTTTTAGAATGATTGATAGGTACCTTAAAAATGACCTACACTAATATTATACAAAAAAATGACCTAGGTTGAAAAAAATGACCTGATGTAAATTTTGACCTGTACGTAACACATACATGTACATGTACCATAAATACCAGCATACATGTATAATGTCTACAGGGCCGGCACACTTTTTAGGACAAAATAAGGGCCAAAGTTAGGGGTGCTGCTTATACACATGTATGCATGCAGGTACAAACATACATACATGTATCAGCCGTGTCAGGCAAAAAGGGCCCGGACGACATTCAAGTTAAATAATTCCTACAACAGTGTTCCTAATAACAGGTTGAAGATTGTATTGTATTCTTGACGAGAAGTGCTACATTTCATTCCTAACAATAAATGTCAGTTTCAAGAAATTGACAACAAAAATCTGGGGTGAAATTTATATGATTTTGATGCATGGGTCTGATTACAAATATGTCCACAGAAATTAGGAATCCTGTCAGAGGGGACGATTTTGATGTATGACATTCATTTATACCTACTGGCATTAAAGAGTAAAAAATAAATAACATGAGCAAGATGATCACTTTTTGGCCACAAAAATGTCTTTGCTGCAGTCATTCTGCTCCCGGTACATGTAGCTCGTAATATGATTTTAGCAATAGTACAAGTTACACCTTGAAACAATCATCTGATGATAGGGAATGATTTGCACCTGCTAAAATTGTAATCAAACCCTTGTGTAAAAATATCGTAAATTTCGTCTTCAATTTCACTTGTCGATTTCATGAAATCAACAGTACTTGTAAGTCACTAGTACAATGTGGCGCTCGTGATGCATATTGTAATCGCACCACAAGTACAAAAAACATGGTACAAATTCAAAAGAAATTTTTGCCTGACACGGCCCATATCGTAATTTAACACGAACACGAACACTAGCACTGAAGGCCCCTCCTTCAAAACCAAGATGGAAGACCTCAGACTTGTGCTTCAATTAGGTATGAATCTTCTGACTTAAAAAAGAGTTTGGGGTGTGGCCTACATGTATATGCAGGTGGTACACAAAATTAGTTCATAAAATGATCATAACAAGGCAACATAATAATTATTGTTTCAGCTCACATTTGTATATGTTTCAATATTTAAATTCAAATCAATACTAACAATACCTCTGTAAGGTACAGTGAAGATTCTCAAGACACAGTTGTCGTGGAGAAGGTTCTTTGTGCTTTTTCTTGACTAAAGGAAATCATTAATTTATTACATATTAATATTAAAAGTAAAATACATGCACATGTAACTACTCTACCAGTAACACAGAATGTTGAGTGAGTGCATACTACAATAGGCCTTTGGCAGCTAACAGTCACGTGCTGATATAATACTTCGTTAACGAATGAACAAGCTTGTGATCCCCAAGGGAAAGACGTTGCCATGGATGCTGGATAGCAAGCCATTTTTAAAAACGCTGTTTTAGAAAGATCGACAATCGATTGGAGGTGAAAAATAGCATTTACAAACAGGTTTTGCTAATAAGAATACCTATCTCGTACAAGGCTTCTAAATTAATGAAGTCAAATATGTTTTGCCATCACAGTAGATTCCTGTACAATCACGTGAATGCCCAGCTGCAAAAGGCCCATTAACAGGCACTCATCGACTGATCAAGTTACAAAATTATTGTAGGTTGGGCCAGATGCATACATAATACACGTACATGTACATGTATATGGGAAAATATTTGGCTAGCAAGGTCACAACAATTTATACTGACCAAGTGTAGACCTCAAACGGTCCAGCCCACTCATGTCAAACATGTACAGACCCCATCCCATAACTTTTCTAAATGGTTTTGCAAGGAAAGCATATGCAGGATGGTATTGGGTTATATGATAATAACTTCAATGTGGAAATCCTTCTGACCCATTTCTTCTTTTTTTTTACCTGTACAACTTTACAAAATCACAAAATCAGCACCTACATTGTACAGTACCACCTGGAATTATTGAAGCATCGGGTCGCGGTCAAACTGCGGTATTACTGCGGTCATTGGATGCGGTATTACCGCACTATGGACGAGGTTTTACTGAATGAAGCGAAAATAAAAGATTCTAACCTGTCGTTAGAGTTCTGAATGAAGCGAAAATAAAAGATTCTAAAGTTAACAGCGGTGTTGAATAAAGAATGAAAAGAATGCAGAGTCATTGCGCCAAACTCGCACGTTTGTGATACTGCTACATGAACATCTTATCTTCACACTAAAGTCAATGATTTCGGCATGATAAAAATCTCAGCAGCCGTGACCGCATCCAACTAATTACCACAGTTGACCGCAGTCTGCGGTCGTTCTGAGGTCAAACCACGGTATTACCGCGGTCATTGGTAAATGGTAAATGCTTCAATAATTCCAGGCGGTACTGTACATGTATTTTTCTCTTACCTTTCTGTTTAGCAGCTGCCACATCTCTGAAAAACAACAAGTAGCATTCACAATTTAGTAAAATAAAATAAAAGTAAAAGTTAGAGTATCAAAAAACGTTTTAGACACTTTCAATCTGTTTTGTTCTTAGCACCTGGGAGGCTCCAGTGGCTTGATGTGAATTTTCTTTATTGGCCGTTCAACATCTACACTATTCACTCCCTCCATTTCCATCTCATGTCTGTCTCTCTTTCTCCTTGACTTGTCATGGCCCAACACTGATGCTGGTGAAGGGCAAGCCTGTATGAGATATTAACACACTTACAATGTATGACAGCAGATATATTCACATGAATCCAGTCTTTTATAAAACCTTAAAAAACTCATGAATAATTAATGAAGCAAAAAGGAAATCACTGAGCGTGGAGGGATCTTTAAATATGATAAAGATTTCCTCCTAATTTACATAGACTTTAACTTGGATTTTCTCGACCAAAATAGGTTGTATCGCCAAAATAACTGAATTACATGACTCTATAAATCTAGACATTTTTTAAGCCGTTAAAAAACTTGCAGCACATGTTTTATCAGGTCTAAAACTCTTGGGCTGCACCCTCAAGTTTTAAACCTGATAAAACACTGCTGCTTGTTTATTAAACAGTACTTACTAAAACACTCAGGCTGTGCCCTTGTGTTTTAAATCTGATAAGCACTGCTGCTTGTTATAATTAAACAGTACATATTCTAAAATTATAGCAATAACGTACATGTACATCCAACGTTCATAGCTCAATATCAACATGAAGACAGCAAAACTTATTAATTGTTAATTCTGGTAATTAACAAGCTGGAAAAAAAATCCAGTTACTGTAGGTACATTTTTGTGAATTTTTGTTTGCTTTTTTTATACATGTGTGCATGCATATTAATTTTTGCGAGTTATCGCTGTTTACATTGTCGTGTTCATGCAATCGCACTGAAGACACACTGTAGCGAGAAGTCATTGTTTATATAAATTATACATCCAAGTTTCTCATTGTTTTGATGTTCATAATTTCGTTTATTTTACAAAGTATATGTTTCAAGTCTTGGAAAATAGCAATAATGTTCGAGGTTGGCATGGAAAATCCAAGTCGGTCGGGTTACCAGAAACACAACATTAATTTTGTTTGGCCTTAATTAGGCAATAATTATTTTTCAAATATGCTAATGTCATGCTGAGCATGTACAATATATTTTCATTATTCTAAGCCTTGATACAATACAGGAGTAATTAAGTAATGAAATGAGTTTTCTTTAGCATTAACTTTGATAACATTTTGCATTTTACAACCAGGGGGTTGGAATTACTGGCTGTGGTTCACATAAGTGTGGGCTATTGTGGTACATTGTAAGATTTGATGGCTACAATAAACATACTTCAATATCTCAACCCCTATCTTACATTTTTTCAACCCATTCATCAATAAGACAGTAATGAAACCCTTGCTGTGGCCTTCAAATCAGATTTTACTTATGTTGTAACCTTCCAGCTTCAAATGATACATTGTCACAATGCATGGTGTGACAAAAATATTCAACTTAATTACATTTGTACCAATGTCATGGATTCCCTTTTCCCACAGCAGTTATACATTGTACTAGTGAAGCCCATATTATGCCAAACAACGTTTTGGAATCAGGGATTTCAATAGAAGGCCACTACCGGCGATAAACCACTGGCTACTTTGCTTCTTACTGCCGGCTACTTCACACGATTGTTGCGTGTTTGTTGTTGTGTTGAGTAAAGTTTACTAGGTAAACCACCGCCTCTAACGTCACGACCGCCAGTTGCCTAAAATGTTATTGAAACTCCTGAGAAGCCCAGCATTTATACAAGTAAAATACAGACCTGTACACTACAAGACTTTTCAGTGTTCATTAATCCAATCAGAATTGGAGTTTTGAATTGAGGATTGTTTTAAATTTTGCAAATTTGTTTTCAAAAGTGAATGAACTTTGAAACGAAGAATGAAATCAAGTTTCCACTAACGAACTTCATTTCTCTAGGGAGGAATGCTTGACCTGTTTTGACTGTCAATAAAACTATCAAACCTACACTTGATCCTGTGTCTAATTTGAGTTTCTTCCTCTCCTTCGATGCTGATCTCTTTTTCTTCTTCTTTTTTGAGTGTTCCTTAGTCCTGAGTTTCTCACTACTGCTGGATGACTTGGGTGTTTTGTCACGATGCCCTTTCCTCTCCTTGCTAACAATCGTCTCTTGGCTGCCACTAACTTTAAGGACAAGTTTAATTGGTTTTTCAGCTTTGCCGAGGCCTCTTGATCTCTCTAAAAATCAACAGAAAAAAGGTATTGAAGCAATTATGGAATATACATGTATGGAGTATGTTTATAAAAAAATCAAAAGCCTTGTTGTTTTTTGTGTATACTATATACAACATTCTTTACAGGGTATTTGCAGTTGTAGAATAAAATGTAGGTTGGTCAGGTGGGAAAAATTATAATAATTACGATAATAACTAAGTTCACAATAATCGTCAATAGACCAGTTTATGGTTCATGTGCAGTTGTATAAATCCTTTGTTTATTTTGCAAGCAGGTACAATGTACATGTAGATGTTAAACAATGGTGGCTCACCAGTTGAAACAAAAGACTTGAACAACTGCGCATGAACCGTAAACTGGTCGATAAAGTTATATTCACATCTGAAAACTGTATAAGTACAATGTAAGCTCTCGCATGTACATTGTATGCTCTTATGAGCAGACAGTACAAAAATGTTGAATCCCGAACCCTTGCCTGCCCCCTCGGGATTAACATTCATAGGTGCATAAACATAAAAGGTTATGTACAATGTACATGACTGTATTGTTTTTAACTTAATAGAATAAGAATGAGTCACAGGGTACTCTGATATTTAATTGCTACAATACTTACTTTAATAAAATAATGAAAAAATAGCAATGTCCACTCTTATAATACCAGAAGAAAATACGACTTTTGTCTTCCAAGAGTAAAGCAGAATTACGGCAAGCAATTACACCTTTTATATCCTGGCCTCGACGAATGTAATCAGGTACATAAATCGCTATGGAAATTGAATCCTTGTTACATGTATATTTTAAGGTCAATGTTAAGAAACTTGGTTTTAACTAATAACAACTGTATATGTAAATATAGCTCTTAATTTTCTTTTGTATTTTTACATGTTTTTAAGTAATAGATAAAGAATGAGTGGCCGATCTTTATCCGATTTACAAACTCGAGCTGAAAGCGAGAGTTTGTAAATCCCATAAAGATCGAACACAAATTCTTTATCTTACTTATCAAACGTCTAGATGTAGAGCCATGTGTTCAGTTATTTTGGCGATACAACTTATTTTGGCCGAGAAAATTGAAGCCAAAGTTTATGTAAATCAGGACAAAATCTCTAGTAGAATTAAAGACACTGTTTTATTAATTTCCTTTGTTTTTCCTTCATGAATTATTAATGAGTTTGACAACTGTTGTTATTATTTGCTATAATTATTTTTATTTAACTTATTATTTGCAGGGCCTCGCTGAATAACACTCCGGTAATGTGAGCCCCTTGGATAAATAACATTATTGTTGTTGTTGTTATTATTATACGTCTAGTCATTTAGCGAGTCCCTTGTATTCTGATAATTACTAAATAAACATGGCTAAACATGGTTCAAGATGGCTAAACATGGTTCAATCAACATGGCTAAGTTTAAAGTGGTAAGTACTGGGAGCCAACTCTTTTGTAAGTTTTGAATTTCCCATCAATCTAGACACGGTTTCAGCCATTGGGGTGTTGAAACCCCCACGGCAGAAAACTGATCCTACTGTCATCCAAGCAACGGGAAATACCATTGGTCAGTTTTTACAGATCTATCAATGCCTTGTAAAAATGACTCATGACATTTGGCAGAACTCAGTAACTCACACCAAAATCACAGCTGAGTGTGAAGTAAATTCATGTTGCTAATATAAATATAAACAAAGACTCATAACAGATGACGTCCATGAAAGTAAAACAGTTAATAGAGATTGCTAGCAGCCTTCAAATGAGCTTCTTGCTTGCCCAACTTAAACACTAAATTTGCTAGTGCTGTGTGCGAGAGATTTTGCCAAGCAATCAGTTCGGATTTTGCAGGTTTGTCTACTACTTCAATGTTGCAAATACCATTATTGCTGTTTAAATTAGCTGCACTTTCTGACGGTGTGAAGGAGAGTGATCTGCGACTTTGCTTTGGTTTTTGATCTTGAATAATATCACAGAGAGTTCTGTTTCTCTACTCCTTTCTTCTCCGAGGTAAGTGTTCCAACTGTTATCCTAAACAGTGATTCACAAAGTCTATAAATAATCAGACACTGTATTCTTTGGTTTACATCCTCTTTTACATGTATTTCAAACTAGTTTTAGGAATAATAAAAGCGACTGAAGATTTCAATTCTCCACAGTGAAAACTGACAAACAATGAGGCTCACACATCCCTAGAGATTATTAGGAGGTGGAGCAGTCACAAAAGCAGCTTTCTCTTAATCATTTTAGACCTACATGTACATGTAACATATCCTATTTTGTCGTTCTTTTAAAAATGTTGTTTTTGTTGATTTTAGAATTTCTCTGGGTGGGGAGGTGGAGACTAGGGGGCTTAGCTTATTTACATTATTGCAAGGGTGGGGAGTGGGGGAGGGGGTGGGTGGGTGCTGACTTAGGTGTTTACATCGTATCTGTTATAGTTACAATGTAGCTTATATATTTATTAAATAGCTCATATGTATAGCATTACTAGTATAAGCATTTTGTATAATTGTATTGTTATTGTAATGAGGGCTACAGGTTTCTTAGTGTTGTACACTATTATGTGATACCCTCTTTAAATAAATACATTATTATTATTGTTATTACTTTTGCAGCATGGTCGATACAAAACTTACAAAAGAGTTGGCATCCCTACTAATTACCGCTCTAAACACACCTATGTTCAACCATGTTTAGCCATCTTGAACCATGTTTAGCCATGCTTATTAAAGAAACTCTGAATTTCTAACGAGACCTGAAACAACCATGGGGGCAGATTAAAGCCAGGTCCTGGCTAATCCACAGATGGAATTGGAATTCAGCATGTTAGTTTTTGCAGAGGAAGGAAAACTGGAGACCCCGGAGAAAAACCCTTGGAGCAAGGGCAAGACACCAACAAACTCAACTCACATATGGTGCTACATCCGGGAATCGAACCTGGGCCACAGAAGCGAGAGGCAAAGTGCTTAACCACTGTGCCACCATGGCTCCCCTTATATACAGAAATTAGCAGAAATAATATACAGGGAGTTGTTAGCAGTCTGTTACGTCTGATACTAAATACTTGTGATACATGTAAGTATCGGTATCAAGCAGACCAAGCATGGTATAGAGGCTTTCAGTTGAGTGTAGTAAAACCAAACGCAAATTACCCACAGCCAGCCAATCATAGGAGCGAGTAATCACAAGTAACTCATAAATGGCTTCCCTGTGAGCCAATGACAAACCAAACCAAAACCAATTTGCATTTGGTTTTACTTTGGATTCTGATTGGTTGGTTTACTTTCTCAGCCAATAGGAGAACTTAGTAAACGCAAAGCCAAAACACTTCCGACACTCAATTGAAATCCGCTCTATTATACATACATGTAACCCTAACCATTTAAAAAAGAAGTTCCCTTATCATTATCAGTTCATGATACGTACAGTACATACTTAAGTTCTATAATTTTTACGTATCACAGTTAGTAAACCCTGTAATTTGCACGTGAAGTTTCATCACATTTAAAAAGACGTTACTTCAAGTACAGGGTGGTGTAGTTTAGGCGACCTCAGTTTGACATATTTGAATTTTCATGTCGTGACACTGACAGACGTGATCATGCGACCATACGAATGTCATAATTTGTTGGTAATTTTCTTGGTAATCTACCTTCTATTTCGCCAGACTTCTTGTGGTGCTTCTTGCTTTTGTGCTTTCCCATGCTTGAATGGCTAAACTTACGTACATAAGATAAGGTTATCGCAAGTTTTAGCGATTTTCGCGTGTCTCTTTTTGTCAAACAAAACACACGCCGGCCGCCGCCATTTTCTATTAAGCAAGGTGAGCCCACGATGATGGTGCGGTAGCTCTCTTAACTCTCCTCAGTCTCCTTTCAAAATCAATGTGTACAACCACAGGCAGCCCAATCTCGTGATTTGTGTATTATATCGCTTGAATAGTTCATATTATAAATCATTCCAAAACATGTATGTTAGACAAATAAATACACGACTTCACCCTGCAATGTTTCAGTCGTGGTTATTCATACCTCTGAGCTCTTCTAGGATCGTTTCCGCTGTTTTTTCCGAATCCTCCTTCCCTCACTTATAACCACCGACTGAAACATTGTAGGGTGAAGTCGTGTATTTATTTGACTAACATACATGTTTTGGAAGGATTTATAATATGAACTATTCAAGCGATATTTTAAGCGGATAAATACACAAATCACGAGAATGGGCTGCCTTTGTGCTATCATTGAAAAGTCGAATTCCTACTTTTCTTTTTTCTTTTCTTTTCTTTTTGGGGGTGGTGGGGGGGGGGGGGGGGGGGTAGTCGCTTCAGTCGGCTCAGGTGCATTAAGGCCTGGGTCTCAAAATGGCCGACGACAAACAATAATAATAATAATAATAATAACACTTTATTTAATGAGGATATATGCAGATAAAGTATACACTTGTTTCCAATCTGGTCCTCCTAACCATTATATACCAAGATAGAAACCAGCAAAAATATAAAATTACGACAACAATAACAAGTCAATCAATCAATCAATCAATAACCTTTATTTTAACACGATAATTATTAAAGCTTACAGCTTGTGGGGTCGTGTATAACTAAATATATATACAATGATTATAAGATTATAATAATATAAAAACATCTAACGGACGAATTAAATAATTGCCATTGTTCGAGTATAACACCGTATCAACTTTGCTATAGTCTTCGGACTTACATTGTAAGACATAATAGATAATTCTTTAACTACTAAAATAATAAGTAATATACAGCCGTAGAAAACTTGGAAGGATTCAACTCCCTGGAAGAGGAGTTAGGGAACATAACCGAACGGTGAGAGTCATTGTTATTTCTGTTGATTATAGTTGAGTAAGCCTTTTAGCATTGTTACGCCTTATATATTTGGCTCTCTCGTGACTTCTACGGAGAAATATTACAACGTGCAGAATCATGCTTCAATGCCGCATAGATAATGGTCATGGAAATCGTTATTACCTTGCTTATTCTTAGTTATCATCTTAACTCCAGTTATTTTAAATGTTGCTTACAGCGTGTGAAATAAACCGTTCAAAACTGGAACATTGTGTACTTCTTGGTCTATAATATATACAGTCCCAACATAAGAAGGCGTGTTTAGGTCGTTCGACCTTAAGTAACGAGGACTATTCGCGAGAACATTAATTACAGGTATTAAAAAAAGAGATGTAGGAACATGGTTAGACGTCACAGTTAGTAAAGCCTAGTGCTCTTTAACTCATTAGCAAGAGGGGTAGTCTCTCTTTCTCGTTGTAATTGGTTTTCAGCCTTAAAACTTTGAGAACATTATGTTATGTTATTACGCCCTTAACAATTACACATGACAGTTTCCATGGAAACATGGAATGTGACCTTTGAACTCTATATTTTTTTATATTTAAAACAATCCTGCACTATGGTAGTGTTTTCATATACGGGGGATATTTATGCATGTGAATCAGAGATAGTCGATATATTATAAATCCAACGAGGACACTATAGAAAAACTTTTATTAAACGGTCTTAAATATGGGGTATCAAATTTCACATTAGCCTAAATGAGTCTTCCCCATAATATTTTTTCAATTGTCCTAATATGGACTATCTCTGATTCACACACATAAAAATCCCCGGAATGTGAAAACACTTTACCATAATGCAAGAGGCTATTAAATAAATTATTTTCATTTAACTCTAATAGAGTTCAAAGGTCACCTTCCATGTTTCCATGGGAACTGTCATGTGTAATTATTAAGGTCTTGACAACATCATATTTGTCAAAATTGTGTGTAAAAATATTGCAAAGAGAAAGAGATTACCCCTTCTTGATTGTATTTGGGGTGGCCATCTTGAGACCCAGGCCTTAATGCACCTGAGGGGGGAGGGGAGGGGTGGGCCATGGGGGGAGGGCCTGATACTCTGGTTATCTTCATACAAGTACGTACATGTATCTAAATAGTAATTTGGACAGTCAGGATCAGGTCCAAACCTGACACGTATATACTAGCTTAGCGCTGAGCAAGGCAGTAGCCTCCTTCGCAGACATTCGTTTGGCTCGTCACTCATTCCTCCCAACTAACATGTTCAGAAACGAGTGGAACATTCCTTTCCTTTTGTTACTAAAGTTGGGAGGAATACATGACGAGACAAACGAAAGTCTGCGAAGGAGGCTAGCAAGGCAGCAGTACTAATTTTTGTAGCGGAGCCGTTTTTTTGGGCGCATTGCTAGCGCAGTGCATTGTGGTCGTGAGCTAGGACTGTAGTGCAATCTGAGCGTTTACTACAGCAAGTGTAAATAAATTGTGACTGTATTTTTACCACAATTTCTTCAGTGCTCCTTATTAGTCTCGTGTTTTGATGTGAAGTTTACTAACCCACAAAATATATTTTGTAACTCGATGATCAAGCTAAGTTGACGACCGTCCACGCGTTACTGGAGTCGATTAATCGGACTCAGTGTGACCGAATAGTTTGATAGTTAGGGGCGGAGATAATGACTATTTTCCAAAGAGCATCTTCATCTGGCCTGGGTCTTAATTGGACATTAATTGGTGTGAGTGATCACAGCTTAGTATATATGGCTAGGAAAAATACAAATGTTATTAAAAGTGCGCCCAAAATAATTGAACCGGGAAATTTTAAAAGCTTTGATAGCTCTGCCTTTTTAAGGGATCTTTTTAAACTCTGAACTCTGAATTTCTAACGAGACAACCTGAAACAACCATGGGGGCTGATCAACGCCAGGTCCCGGATAATCCACAGATCGAATTAGAATTTAGCGTGTTGGGTTTTGCTCGTCTGTAAGCCCCGTGGGAGACAATAGCTTACTATTATGTCCCTAATGATATGTGGATGACATGGAATTAAATTTTTCTTAAGATTACCGCTTTCCATGCACCACCTATCACTAAGCGTTTTCGGGGTATATGTTGGCTTTTAGTGGAGCTCAAACAACTTACTAATGTATAAACAGGATAAGCTAAAAAGGAAAGCGATACAGACTTCATGGGTCCATTCATTTTTGGAATGCTTACCAACGGGCCAGAAATGAGGTCAACCATAACATTAATAATTCAAAACAGAAATATTTTAAGGGAAAAATCAATTTGGCTAATGGTGATAGTGTTGCCAGTAGTGAAAATAGTATTCCATCAGTTATACTGTGATATGATTATTTGATGGGAATAATATTTTCACCAAAACACAATCAGGTTTTCGCCCGTTATACAATCAACTCTTACCACATTGCTCAAATCAACTGATCTAAGACTTTCTAATATAGATCAGTGAAAAACTTATCAACGGAGTTCCCTTTCCAGACATGAAAAAAGCATTTGATGCGGTTGATTTCAATATCTTAATAACCAAACTGGCATACTGTGGGGTGACTGGTATTTCTCTGGGATGGTTTAAATCATATTTAGAATACAGAATTCGACACTGGCACATAAATGGCGTCCTTTCCGGTCCTCAAACCTTAACTCATGGCGTCCCTCAGATTCAGTTCTCGGGCCATTGCTTTTGTTAATTTACATCAACGACCTACCCAATTGTCTTGATTTTGCTGTAGTTAACATCAGTGTACGCAGATGATACTAATATTTCAGTACGTGTGTTAGGAAAAGGCATTTCACGAATTTAGACAAAATTCTACTTCAGGAAAAACAAATATATTAAATTATACAGTTCTAGTTCAGCCCACGCTTTAACCCATCCATATTTGAGTTACTTTTAATTAAATTTCTTTTGTTAAATTGGTTTGGATGTGTATGAGAATAGTTCGACACGAGCCTCCATTTACTAAGGCTACTTTTGATCAATTGACAGCATTGAATGTAACTCCTAAGCTTATTGCGTTTTAGAGATCATAACAACAAGCCAATAAGATTTGAGTATTTTAATTACAAGCCCTGTACGTTAATACTGAGTACAAACAAATCGAGCAAAGATGTAATCAATCCTATTTCTGGACGCATTTGGTATATTGCTTTTCATCAATAAGTTGTATTGAAAGAGCCATGTGTTGATCGCTCCGAATACAAATAAGCTACGGACTTTATTTAAGTTAGATCTATACGGAAATCGTTAAAGACTTATAATATGTTTTACGCTCAAAGTATAGCATTTGATCCCCCTTTTACATTTCTCATTTAAATTGACGTTCGTTTTAAATCGATTTTCTTTCAGTTTCCTTTATTCAGGCCACGACCTTAATTACAATATATTAACTTTATCTTTAGGATATCGTAAATACACCTGAATCGTTCTCAATAATTATTGTTTGTAAATGACATAAACACAGAACGAATAGAGCGGATTTCAAGTGAGTGTGGTTACTAAGCTCTCCTATTGAGAAAGTAAACCAACCAATCAGAATCCAAAGTAAAACCAAATGCAAATTGGTTTGGGTTTTGCTTTGGTTTGTCATTGGCTCACAGGGAAGCCATTTATGAGTTACTTGTGATTACTCGCTCCTATGATTGGCTGGCTGTGGGTAATTTGCGTTTGGTTTTACTACACTCAACTGAAAACCGCTCTATCTTGTAACACTGCCATTCCATGATCCGTCACGGCCATTCAATGCGAGTAATTTTTAGACACCGAGTAAAAGTAGAAGTAATTTCAACCACGTCTTGGTTCCTGCTGTCGTACGCAAAGTTCAAGAAACCTCCTCTTGACATGTGGATCTGACGTGAGTAGTATTGAGGGCCAACTGAACAATGAGTGGGCGGCACCCAGCGACAGTTTTCCCATTAGACTGTTACTGCTAAAGTATACTTATCACGCTTATTAATGAATTTGAGACTGCACTGGCAGATTTGTATCTGTTCGGTGAACCTAGGGTAACTTAGATCGTTTTGAACTTTTTAGGGCGCTTTTATTATCATCTCGAAATTCTTAGGTCTTGCATTAGTGTTGATCAGTGAAAGGAAATTGTAGGTAACCTTTACTTTTCCAGTTCCTTAGTTGACACTTATTATTCCGAAACTCTCGGGCAATTTACATATATCTTTTGTTATTTCTAAATGTTTGCTCTCGGTTACATTATGTCAGTAATAGCAGTTGTTACATACGAAAGTTTTAACCAAGCATATTCATTTTTTAACTCGTGGATGTGCGCAAGCGCAGAACACGAGTTATTAGGTTTAGCGGTTCGAGCTAATTTATTCATCGTTTATGGTGTGTACTTCGTTTTTTCTGTGTACATCGGGGACTCTCCGTTGGCTTTCCGAATAGTGTTCGATTTCCAGAAGATATATTGACGGGCACGAATCCAAGTTTGTGATTCATCGGAAAAGACGCTTCGAAAGGATTTGCCGTGTTGTTAAAGGTAAATAATCCGAAATGACCACTATAGCTATATTGTAAAAATACAAACATTCGTTCGGGATTTACGAGAGAAGACCGAGTACGTTTTGCTAGCTCATCAGTTCAGGTTGGCACATTTTGTGGAGTCAAGCCGATTTTATTCGTCGCGTCGTGGACATCAAACTCAAAGATGGCTGACACTGGCCTGAATTAAGCCAAGATCGGTGAGTTGAAACTATAAAGTGCACCATTCTCTGGGCTCTGCAAAAGTTCTCTTTTTTTTTTTATCTGGTAGTGGTAAGAAAGTGCACGTCCTTGTGAACGAGAGTCGAACATACGATGCCTATTGTGGCTACAATGTATATCAGTATATGTATACATGTGTGTTTTATATGGTTGTGGCATTCATTTGAGTATTTGTAATAATTGAAGTTAGTGTAGAACACAAATCAACCCTATAGCTAACTACGGCTATTCAGATGTGTATAAACTGCATTTCAGTTCCTAGCATTCACAATACTTAAAGTACACTCCAGTGTAGAACATAAACAATATATATGCATTGCCCATGTTTTGGTATGGTGGTGCCGCTGAAGGTTTGAAACCCTGACCCTGTTTAGGACAGAAAAACTCTAAATACCTACCCTGTGTAGAACAACACCCTCTAGTTTTAGGGCCCTGTTTAGGACAAATGACAAAATACGACATCAACGACTTCTTCCGAAGACAATTTTTTTTTTTTGGGTACCACTAACAACGTTGATGATTGAAAGTAACAGGTATTTAAATCATAATTTATTCAATATTAGAAATGGGTCACTTCAGACATTTTCCAAAGATATTGCTAGCAAGAACCATGATATATAATGCAGTGAACATTTACAAAATCAAACTGGTTCAATATAATATAATAACTTAGTCACAGTGCCTACCCGTTGTAACCGGCTCGAGTCCCCCAGTGCTTTATACCAAAATTGATTTAACCTAGGTCAATTTGATGTTATGTTTCAGGTAATGTTTTCTTATAATGACTGTAGCAATGCATGCCCCTTTCCTCAGTTCATTTAGTATTTTCTATGTGCATATAAGTATAGGCTTTTAAGTGGCTTCAATCACGTACAAATCACTTAGTGGCAATGACACATCACATGATTTTAAGTAAATTCCCGTATCCCTAATACCAGACCGTTCAAACTAGCACAGGTATGGTATTATTTCCCACGATTCACTACTGGTAATGATGTACATGTAACGATACCGTCATGTGTCACATGATTTAATGTATGCCAAATAGCTCACTGACCATCCACGAGTTAGGGACCATTCATTATTAATGCCAGGGGGTGGGCTGGCAAGAATGAGGGGGGGGGGGGGGGGGGGGGGGGGCACGATAAATTCAGGACACTCGAGGGGGGGTCATCAGAAAATATGGAAACAAATGTGGGGGTGGGGCTATTTTACAAATTACATCTAGAGGGGTCATGACTTTTTGCTTTCCTCGTAAGGGGGTCAAGAGGTTTTGTTTAGGCTTATGATGGATCTTGCCAGCCCACCCCCTGGCATAAATAATGAATGGTCCCTTACCCTTAGGCGCCAATTGTTTGAGTTTTTGTTTGAATGGGCGAAAGGGAGAATACTAAATGTGTTCTTCCGACTGAATTCCATACTTTTGGTCCTTGAAATATGATATTGAATAGTCCATAATTGGTTCCTCGCTCTAGGTAGATAATAAGACTGTTTTGCTGCAGATCGTGTATAACTGTGGACGCTACTAACTGAAGTAAAAAATAGTATTGAAAACAGGGGGTAGAAGTTGGTTGTGAAATTTATACATCAAAACTGCAATGTGTAAGGTAACGAGGTCATTCTTTAACTGAGCGGCAGCATTCACTACCTATTAGCCATACCAGTTATATTCCTTTATTATATGGCAACTCAGTGAGCGGGCACATGACACTGAATGCTGCAATCTGATTGGTTGCTCAGCGGGCAAGATTTTTTCATCGTGCCCGCATTCGCTCACAACTCTTCGTAAACAAATAGAGATAAAACCCGTATATTTGAAAGAAACTAACAATTTGTACATGAAGGCAAATAGTAATTAAAGCTATTTCTGTTTTTTTCGTTTTCAGCTAAAATTCAACTTTTTAGAGCGATTAATGCAGTTTTCCGGCTCCCGCAAGTTCGATGAAAACAACTGCAGCAAAAAACGATTGAATTGAATGAAGCTGTATTAGTGGAGATAAATATACCTTTGAATGGCCTTTGTTCGAGGGACATCATTAGTTATTTGAATATATTAAGGTCGCCTCATTAGAAATTCAATGAGTTAGATGTTGGCCATATAATTGGCTGAAAGGAAATCCGTTCTGGAGTTGTAATTCCCTGGTCATGGATACCGCACACAAAATTAGCTCAAAGGAAACCGTTCTGAGATTGTTTGATTGCTCAATGCGAGTGTAAATTAAACCAAGAAACGCTTTGGATCCAACGCTTTATTTAAACAGTTCCGAAACAGTGTTGATTCTGGTTTTCATTATTGAAAGACCGCCATATTGTTCAATGAAAGTCAATAGGCCCTTTGCAGCTAACACATCACGTGGTTGTACTGGAGAGCAAAAAATATCTCACTTCATTTATTGCGTTCGATGAAGGAGAACGCATACTAACCTTGCAGTGGACTCCCTGTGGTTATATGTGGGCTGCCTGTGCTTCCCCAGCGAAAGAAATCGAGATTCTTGTCCTCATGTCCTCATGTATGTTTGTACTTTTTGGAATAAATTATCTCGGTCGGAGAACTGGTAACCACACGTACACGATGCGAGCGGCCATCTTGGTGAATGCCAGCATGGCTTCTGTTTTGCTCGCGATCGGTTAGTTACTTGCCTTATTTTCCGACAATCCAAGGTTCGCAAGGTTTCAAAGGTTCACAAGTACAATTGAGCAAAGCCTGAGGAAAGTGTGTAGTACATCTGGAGGACTTGAACATTCAACTCGGCCATAATTATTTATTTATGCTGAACCCGAGTGAATCTGCGATCGAAATATATGCTGTTGGCTTGCTCGCTGCATTGAATTGTGCTGTTCGGTTTGCCGATACCAAAACTGTAAATGGTCAAGATGCTATAAATCATACCTGAAGGCTGAAGAGAAATACATGGATATGAATATTTCAGTATGAGTTGTGAAGAAGCTTTTTAAATACTACACGGTCTGTTTTGTCGGCGCGGTGACGACGCCAGCGAAGTTGAACAGAGAACTGAGTTGAATCAACTCGCCATAATTTGTAAACAACCGAGTGAATTCTGTTGGCTTGCTCGCTGTACTGGATTCTGCTTTTCGTTGTACATACAGATACCAAAACTACAAACAGTAAGATGACCGGACTGAAGAGAAATCTAGGTCTGAGTTTCTAGATACCCGTAATCGCCGTATCAATAACAACAACTTTGTTAGCATTTCCCGGCATATTCATGGTTGGGGTAATAGTGAACAATCACGTACTAAAGTTGTTGTCGGTACGTTGTCGGTAGATTGTCGGCCGACAACACGCCAACAACCTACCGACAACTAGGTAAATTCCACCGACAACCTACCGACAACCTGCCGACAGGTTTGGGCCGACAATCTGCCGACAATCTGCCAACAACCTACCGACAATCTGCCAACAATCTACCAACAGCCTACCGACCAAAATTTGGTACGTGATTGTTCACTATTACCCATGGATGGTATTGCTTACAAAAATATTAGGATTACAATAAAAAAATATCTACATGTAGCTAAACGTGAAAGTAATACGTTTCGCCGCTCAAAGGCTTCATATATATAGTGTCCTAGTTTTTTACATATAAACGGGTCAGAGAGACAAGATATTGTCAATATCTTTAAGATTAGAGAAGTTGTTACTTATGTCATCAAATAACTTTTTCCTGAGATCAGCATATGAAGCACAGGAGAATACAAAGTGATTTTCGTCTTCAATATCTGTTGACAGACAGCACTGGCAGGTTCTGACTCTCTCGGTATCTTAGGTTGTGCATGCCTACCAACTTCTAAACGTAAATTATGATTTCCTATTCGTAGTTTGGCTAACATTCTTCTGTGCTTCATATTTTTAAGCATGTCATAGCAATCAGAAGAATTGGTATCAACTTTAAATGTTGAGTAAAAATGAAAGCTTCTTGTTTAATTGAACGAGTTTTCATCTGATGTAACTTGGATTCTTTTATAATATAATAATAATATATAGAGCATTACACTAAGTCTCAATGCTTTACAATAATGAAAAACTACACTTAAATATATTAAAAAGCTAACCAATATACAATATATTATAAAGTAAGAAAATATTCACGAAAAAGGTGGGTCTTGAGAGAGGACTTAAATAAACTAAGAGTATCTGCACATCTAATGTGTGATGGCAGGGAGTTCCAGAGTTTGGGAGCAGCAACTGAAAAAGATATATCACCATAGGACATATGATGTTGAGTTTGATATTAGATGTGTATTTTTTAATTGATTTCGGTCGTTGAGTAAAATTAAGGGGCCCTATATTTGCTACCGACTGGAATGTCTCTAAAAGGTTATTAATTGAAGTCATGAGGCTCGGCTTATTAGACGACGCGATAGTGTTTGAAATGTAAACATTGCTTGGCAATACTTTCTTCAGGAAGGACTTGAAGGTGCATCCAGAAATGTAACATATTCCTATAAATCATCGATTTTAACGACAATCGCCCAACTTCATTCCGAGTAGCCACATTGGGGGCCAGTTTATTAAGCTCAAAATAATATTTAAAGACTCTGTGAATGAAGTCGTTCAATTGGATCTGTCTCCCATTTTTGAAAATTGATGCTATCATAGACTCCCCAAACTTCTGAATTATATAATAAAATAGGGGAAAACAAGGTATCAAACAACTTATTGCATACACTTATAGGCATTTTGGAGAAGTCGAGGAAACGTTTTGTCGCAAAGACAGAACGCCTCGTTTTCTCAGTTGAATTTAGCTTGGACTTTGAAAAACTACCATTACTTGAAATCGTGGATCCCAGGTACGTATAGTCGGGAACATTAGCAATCTGGGAACCGTCTAAAAAGAATGTGTATTTCTCCATATTAGATTTCCTACATTGTTTCTGAAAAATTACGACTTTGGTCTTTTTAGTGTTTATCGACATCATCCAATCTTTACTAAATTGTTGTAAAGTATTAATACTCCTTTGAAGCTCCGTGGCACTGGTAGAGATTAGGACCAAATCATCTGCATAAAATAAAGAGCTTAGCGCGGAGCCACTTGGTAGAATTCCGGCCTAGCTGGAAGATCATTTAGATATAAATTAAACAACAGAGGAGATAGAATACAACCCTGACGAACCCATCTGTTATACTTGAAATACTTAGATCTCATATTGCCTGACTTAATACAACATTCGGTTTTAGAGTACATGTCAGAAATCAAACGAAACAAATGACCACCTATTTCATAGTTGAGTAATTTCCGTAATAAGCCAGGGTGCCAAACTGAATCAAATGCTTTTCGGAAATCCACAAAACAACAAAATAGTTTTCCTCTTATTGTATTGACGACGTATTTATTAATCAAAGTACGTAAGCAGCAGTCCGACTGCCTGGTAGAAAACCAATTTGTGAGGGGTGTAGGAGCTTCTTGTTTTTCACGTGTTTTTCCCCCATTTCCACAAGGAAATGGTATTGACATGGTGGAGGGTCGCCTATTTGTTTGTGGGGGACAACCAGTGGCGCAAGCACTTGTTTGGGAAGTTTTCAAAAAAGTCCTGCCGATGAAGTCTATGTTTGCCTTCAAGGCAACTTAGACAGTCTAATGACTACGAACTTACTATGATGACTCTGACAGGTGATTTGTTTTGTAATTGACATTGCAAGTGTTATACTTTTTTCAATATGCATCGGTTTGCTGAGACAGTGTAGGAAGTAATTCGCGATACGCGTAAATCACAAATAGCTCTTGAAGAACGCTGGAAATAGCATTTCCGAGCCTCTAGATTTCAAAAGTTTCTGGGGGAGGGAGGGGGGGGGGGGGTGCCCAGACCTCCCTAACTGCTCGCGCCTACGGCGCTCGCTCCCGAGCCGCCGAGGGCCCCCTACTTCTTTTCCCCTTGCTACGGCCCTGTACTCTAGGATGGATATCTCAGTTTCCATTGTGAAATCCAAGATGGCCGCCCAACGACAACAATGGAAAACTGAGATATCCATCCCAAAGTGCATTGCGACGGCGGGGTTGCGATATAGTCTATGTAGCTGGGTGGAAATTCAACAACTTTTCTATCTGCAGTCTTAGCATTGCCCTGCTTTGGAAGCCTTTTCAGCCGTGGTGCCAAACCGTTCTACGAAACAGGCCCTCGGGGGGGGGTTTACTTACATGAAAAATGGGTATGTATGTGAGGCCAAGAGGCTCAAACCCTGACCCTGTTTGACCCAAAATCCGAGCTCCAAAACCCTGATTGCCCCCTTTTTTTTTGGGGGGGGGGGGGGGGGAACCCTGATGCCTAAACAAATACTGAACCCCGACCCTGACTGGCTCAAATTAAACCCTTATCTGCCCAAATCAGGTCAATATTCTGACCCTACCTGCCCTAACTGAGCTCAAAACCCTGAACCACCCCCGCGGCACATACATAATACGTCACAAACAGGAGTTCCCCCCCCCCCCGCCTGTATAAGGGCACGATCGACATCTTCAACTGGGAAGTTTTTGTTCAAAGAACTCCATGGTCTTGCACTTTTCTTAGTAGTTTGTCTTTACTTTTCGTGTAGTTGGAGTGTCTATATATGACATCGATCAGATTCATTATTTGCCCTTTCTTCATTTGTTAAATTAATCTGTTCTGTGTTTTCTTGAACATATCTAATAGCTGCAGCTGCATCAGTATAGAGATAAAGTTCGAGATATCATCTTCTTCGTCATCATGCAGACACGCTGCTCGGCGTTGGCGATGAAGCCGTGGATTGTGGATGGACTGTCAAGTTCCCGATTTCCCAGATTGGAAACTCGATGTGCACAGCAACCAGTCTAGATTTATAAACTCAACTAGCATGGGAACAGAATCTCTTCCTAAATGTTCTTTCTCCGTTTGAGGTATCTTCCATACGCATGCAGTCCTGATGTTTTTGAATTTTGCCTCCACAGCAGCCGGTGTAATCTTGAACTTGTCACGGATTTTCGTCCACGCATTCAACTTCTTATACTTGCCTTTATACTCTCTGCTGTAGTTGTTGTAAAGACATTCGTATTTACGTAGCTCTTCCATAAACTCTTCCGTGCTGCAAGCAGTCATGTTCGAAGCTGAGTGAACAAGTAAGTGAATGCACGAGCGACAACAACACAACAACAAACCGTTGCCATGGCGTTGAAGTTTGGATCTAAAAAACATTGCACTGCTGGAGTCATGCTGGAGTAGAACCTTGCTCTACGAGTGCTGAGAAGTGTTCACATATGATCGCTGACGATCGCTGGTCAACAACAACAACAACTTTATTATAATACTCTCACATATATGTAGATACATCTATAATAATAGTAACAACAATAGGAGTATTAGGGTATCTGAAATAACCATTAATAGTTAATCTAGGTCCGGTACCATTAAATGGGATAATTAATAATGGAGAAAAGCGGGTAGTTAGTTAGTAACCAAGAAATAAAATACAGGGAAAACAAAAGACAACGAAATACATATATACAATACGTACAAATGTACACTGTTCAGTTTCCTATTTTAGTAATTGTCCATGACATTAATTTTTAACTTGTTTTTAAAGGAGTTTTTGCTGAGGGTTTTAAGGTCTTTAGGGATATTGTTCCAGGTCATAGCACCTTGATATCTTAAATTAAATTTACCATAGCTGGTTCGTATGGAGCGTCATTAGTGCCAAAATTCACTTGTGGTATTATGATGTAAGTATTTAATTTCCTGAGGAAAAAATGTTGTTATGATGATAATTGTATCGGGTAAAAATGACATTATGAAGTGAAATTCAAATTTGCGAAGTAAGTTTGGAATTATGAAGTAAGTTTGGAATTATGAAGTAAGTTTGGTATTATGAAGTAAGTTTGGAATTATGAAGTAAGTTTGGAATTATGAAGTAAGTTTGGAATTATGAAGTAAGTTTGGAATTATGAAGTGGGCTGCATCAGGCAAAAAGGGCCCGGACGACATAATATTTAAATGTATTTTGAAATTGTACCATGTTTTTTATACTTGTGGTGCGATTACAATATGCATCGCGAGCGCTACACTGTGCTAATCTACTAACAGGTAGTGTTGATTTCATGAAATTGACCAGTGAAATCGAAGACGAAATTTACGATATTTTTACACGAGGGTGTGATTACAATTTTAGCAGGCGCAAATATTTCCTTATCATCAGACGATTGTTTCAAGGTGTAACTTGTACTATTGCTAAAATTATATTATGAGCTACAGGGAGTAGAATAACTGCAGAAAAAAATAATTTTGGCCAAAAAGTGATCATCTTGTTCATCTTATTTATTGTTTTACTCTTTAATGCCAGCACGTATAAATGAATGTCATACATCAAAATCATCCCCTCTGACAGGTTTCCTAATTTTTGTGGTCATATTTGTAATCGGGCCCTTCTTGAAACTGACATATATTTTTAGGAATGAAATTTAGCGCTTCTCGTCAAGAATACAATACAATCTTCAACCTGTTATTAGGAAAGGATGGATGTGATGTAAAGTCACGTGGTAAGCTGTAGTGCTAAGTGTGCACGCCCTACGAGGGAAAGAGAAAAAATCTCTGACCCAAGTGGGACTCGAACCCAACGACCTCCAGGTTACATGTCTGGGGCTCTACCAACTGAGCTATCAAGTCAGATGAGAGCAATCGTGGGTATTGGTGCGTTTTATGGGGTCACGGCGATTATATATGTATATGTAGTTATGATAGGAAATCATGTTTGCCGCGTAGCACTAGTAAGTGTAAAGGATGGATGTGATGTAAAGTCACGTGGTAAGCTGTAGTGCTAAGTGTGCACGCCCTAAGAGGGAAAGAGAAAAAATCTCTGACCCAAGTGGGACTCGAACCCAACGACCTCCAGGTTACATGTCTGGGGCTCTACCAACTGAGCTATCAAGTCAGATGAGAGCAATCGTGGGTATTGGTGCGTTTTATGGGGTCACGGCGATTATATATGTATAATGTAGTTATGATAGGAAATCATGTTTGCCGCGTAGCACTAGTAAGTGTAAAGGATGGATGTGATGTAAAGTCACGTGGTAAGCTGTAGTGCTAAGTGTGCACGCCCTACGAGGGAAAGAGAAAAAATCTCTGACCCAAGTGGGACTCGAACCCAACGACCTCCAGGTTACATGTCTGGGGCTCTACCAACTGAGCTATCAAGTCAGATGAGAGCAATCGTGGGTATTGGTGCGTTTTATGGGGTCACGGCGATTATATATGTATACATCACATCCATCCTTTACACTTACTAGTGCTACGCGGCAAACATGATTTCCTATCATAACTACATATACATATATAATCGCCGTGACCCCATAAAACGCACCAATACCCACGATTGCTCTCATCTGACTTGATAGCTCAGTTGGTAGAGCCCCAGACATGTAACCTGGAGGTCGTTGGGTTCGAGTCCCACTTGGGTCAGAGATTTTTTCTCTTTCCCTCGTAGGGCGTGCACACTTAGCACTACAGCTTACCACGTGACTTTACATCACATCCATCCTTTACACTTACTAGTGCTACGCGGCAAACATGATTTCCTATCATAACTACATATACATATATAATCGCCGTGACCCCATAAAACGCACCAATACCCACGATTGCTCTCATCTGACTTGATAGCTCTGTTATTAGGAACACTGTTGTAGGAATTATTTAACTTGAATGTCGTCCGGGCCCTTTTTGCCTGACGCGGCCCATTAGTAAGTTTGATATTATGAAGTAAGTTTGGTCATTGGTATTATGAAGGTATGAGCCGGCTTGCGAGCGTACTCAACGCGAAAGGGCTCACGGGAAGACAAACACGTGTTCGTTCATCGTCTACAAACATGGCGGACAATCCATTGACTGGTGATGCTCTGAAAAAGTGTGTCAAAAACCTCGTTTCGGCAGCAGAAGCTTTAAAAAGATGTGCTAATTTCCCATCTCCAACAGCATGTAGTAATGTGCAGTCATCTATAAATCGAGTCCCGGGGTGGGGGGGGGGGGGGGGGGGGGGGGGGGGGGGGGTGCACTCAGAAGGATTTTGGGTAGGGGTGTGCCGCGGAGACCTCAAAACCCTGACCCTATCCCAAACCTAAAAATACCGTATCCTAGAAATACCATGTCCTATTCCAGAATTGAAGCAAAAAAATATATACCCTATCCCAAAATCTATACCTATCCCAGCAAAAATATATCTATACCCTATCACAGATCCCGAACAGTTTTAAATTAAAATTACACTACGAAAGCCGTTGTTTTGTTTTAATATGGTATTTTAAGCTGTAGTGTGGTCGATAGAGCGCTAAGCATGGCGCCAACGACAAGTACATCAAAATCCATTACCCTTTCCCAGACCAAAACCGTAAAAAGGATACCCTATCCCAGACCTCGGCAGCTCAAAAACCATACCCTATCCCGCGTCACATACCCGTATAGGCCATATAATGGAGTACGCCTCGAGTCTTATCTCCACTCGAAGAACATGGTAAACATTTTGGCTACACACCATGTACCGTACCACCGTCTTACTCATCATCCAGGGCTGCATGCGCATGCGCAGAACCCACAGTACAAAAGTTTCATTTAATCCCCATGCGAAATACTTGGACACAAGTTTTTTCTACTTGCACATAAAAGTTATGTGAATGTACCGAAGAAAGATGGAGCACGGTTTAGCTGGACTGGGAGAACGAGACATTGTCTTTCAAAAAGATAGTGATTCAGCCTCCCCCGGCTGCGCCGTCCCTGTGACACCTATATTTTCATACAGAATGACATTCAACCAATGTATCTCACATGGCTCACCACAATATTTTTTTCTACAAAAAAAACCACATCATTTTCGTATGGAAACCATAACATAAGTACCCAAAGTACACCATTGTCAAGCAAGCCATCAACCAACTCTCCATTCTAGGAACTTGACATGTTTTTACCCAAGGAAAGTGAAAATGCAGGGTGGAGACAATTCAGGATGACAAAAGCTCCAATCCAAGACTGTGTTTTCACTTACTTAATTCCCATATATTTTGTGAAAACAGAGAGGAAAAACACCCTGGGTTTATTGCTGGTAGCAAATGCCCCACCCCTGGGATGTGCTCAACATGAAAATGACTCACATACATTGGCCTGGGGGAGGAAGGCGGATCGACACAGTTGGATTATTGCCAATTAAATTTTAAAAAGTCAACATCATAAGAAACTTCAGTAACCTTGACTAATTTATTGTTGCACAAAATACATGTACCATTCATTCATAGTGTGACAGAGAATGGCGAAAAGGAAAGATCAATGGAAGACAGCTCGGTAGATAACTTTAAAAGCTCTGTGTGTGTGCTTCCGCGATGTCCGCCATGTTTGTAGATGATGAACGAACACGTGTTTGTCTTCCCGTGAGCCCTTTCGCGTTGAGTACGCTCGCAAGTGCTCATACCTTCATATTTCCAAACTTACTTCATAATTCCAAACTTACTTCATAATTACAAACTTACTTCATAATTACAAACTTACTTCATAATACCAAACTTACTTCATGATACCAAACTTACTTCATGATTCCAAACTTACTTCACAAATTTGAATTTCGCTTCATAACGCCATTTTTACTCGATACAATTATCATCATAACACCATTTTTTTCTCAGGAAATTAAATGCTCACATCGTAATACCACAAGTGAATTTTGGCACTAATGACGCTCCATAGATTCGGGCTTGAGGAAGATAATATGATAACTTTGAAGCCAATCTTGTATTATATTTATGGAAGTCAAATTTCGGACGATCCGGCGATCACCAGCGATAGTCGGTGATCATATGAGAACCAGGCTTAAGCAATTTTCACTCCCGCATGCAGGCAAATATTAAATTCCTTTTTATTGTGTAGTGTAGGAGTAGGAACCGAGGAACCTTGGAGCCACGGAGTCACAAAGCCACATGCTGTCTATATATTCGCTTCAGTTATAAGATGGTATTATATATGAAATTATTCTAAGACATCCAAAAAATATGAGTCAAGCTTGAACACATTGAAGGACCACGGAACCATGGAGCCACGGAGCCGTTGTATTCTGCAGTTTAGCCTTTTTGATTTCCCTTTTTTTCGATTTCCAACCAGATGGTATGGTGTAAATGAAGCACCCCAGACATTCGTCTAGCGGCTGAATGATATGATTTCAATAATATACTCTAAAACAGTCGTTTCATATCGCGAAAATCAGTCGAGAAACAGGGCTACAATGCAAGCGGTCAGAAAAACAGCGAGAGGCCACGCGGCCAGAGATAAAACAAACATATTGATAATCTAAGCACTAAAGTCGCTCTATCATTCTGTGGTATTATATACAGGCACGTAATTTTCTCTCCTGCAGCGTTTTTTTTTTAGTTTTCCTACTACTGTTACGTCGTATGGGTAAATTTGAATAAGGGCCAAAAAGTACAGATTCAGATTCATTTATTTATCCATTGCACAAGAGTATAAAGCACAGAATAGTAAGAGGAACAAAAATTGGAAAGGAGCATCAGCTTAAAAACCCAGAGGGTTACAATTCGTGCTTTGCACCTTACAAAATCGCGCAGCCCGTCTCATAACATTTCAAGGATGATTACGTTAGATCGGCTTTCGATAGATTAAAATAACCAAATTGGGCCGATAGCCTGGCCCTAACACCTACATGAGAGATCTGAGTTTCCTCTTCACAAATCCTCTGAAAATACCCTCGGCATACATAGAACTAGCCCTAGAGAAAGTGAGACATATTTTACTATCACTCAGGGTACCATGCCAAGAACAGAACGCAATAAAGGATCCTTTTTCCGAGGTGCTAAACTATGGAATTATCTGTCTTGATTTCAATATATCGCAATCAAAATCTCTCCTGAGAAAACGTCATTGTGTAGACACTCTGTATAGTGTATCACTGGAATATAGCCTTTTTTCTCATTACTAGCTAGAGCAGCGGATTTCATATAAGTGGGAAAAAGGTACGGCAAGATTGAAGCACTGTGACTTTGCCGTGCCGTAATTACTCTGTAATTTAATTGGATCAGGAAGACAAAAAGAATGGAGAAGCCATTTCAGTGTACGAAATTCGCTCTAAGTAATATTGTAGTAGTAAATAATAGTAGTAGTGGTATAGTAGTAATACTAGTAGTAATTATATAGCGTATATTAAACCTTTTTATCATTGGATTATATATAGAAATAAAGGTGAATTAGGCTGCGAAACAGGCCCTCGGTGTTATTTCAACGCAAAGAAAGTGATAAAATAATTTTGGCCGCGCGAAAATGGAAAAAGGAGACTGGCACGAGAGAGGAAAACGAGGCTTATTTGGTCTCGCGGCTAGCTCCGCTCGCTATTTTTTGGGTCTCTCCTCAAAGCGCCTGTTCTGCAGGCTAAAGGTGAATCAATAAATCAATTAACATATTAAAATAATAATAATAATGATATCCAATTTTTAGTATGATATGATAAAATATAAACTGTCTAAAGTAACATACGGTTTATCGGTCTATGGAGCAAGCGAGTCCGACCTCAGAAGAGTTCAGCGCTTTCACAAGAGGTGCTATAAACGGAAGTACACCTCGGAACTGTTTCTTGGAAAGTAGCGGCATGCGTATTTTCAGAAAAAACGAAGCACAGTCCTCGCACCCGCTAAGATCAATAATCCCTAAATTTTAACTTACTACTTGTGCTTTACGGAATAAAACCAGCGCCAGGCCCAGAGTGAACACAGAACGCTTCAAGAACAGTTATATATATAAATAGATTATTTTTTATCTATGGTTTGGCCATATAGTTTTCCTACTTATATGTAAGCGCATTCAAATTCAAATTACTTCTATTATTGCTAAAAAAAATTATATATCACCATACCAATTGTAACAGATAAGTACTTTACCTATGCATATTAAATATTTATTATTATTATTATTAGCACAAGTCCATAATCAAAATTGAATTATTGAATTAGGAACGGAACGAATTGTGTGACAAATTCACTAAATTCTCCAGCATAGCTCAGGTGTATTTAGACTCGTTCTATGAATGATTTTTGGGTTTAAAACGTTAGGTTTCAGTCAGTGTTTTATTAGGGGGTTGGGTTTTTAGAAGATTTGTATGAAAATATGAGAAAATGAATCATTAACGAGCCAAGTGGAGTTGTATTCTGCAGACTTCAGTTCCTATTTCTATGGCCTGGGCTTATTTCAGTTCAGTATCCATGCACTATTCTAGTTTCCTTTCACTGCTCTGTCGGTCTCCCGGACTGGTATCACGTGGAGGGGGGAATTGCGTGCTTCTTTTTTATCTTTCCCAAATTAATAAAGACCTATTTGACTTCACGTTTGGCTTCACGCGGGAGGTCGCGGGTTCGAATCCCGGCCACGTCCTTGGGCAGGGACGTATAAGCCGTTGGCCTTGTCTCCTTCCTCTTCTAATCTATACGAGGGGGACGTGAAAGAACCTGTTGTGTTATTTCGAGAAAGAGTAGGGGATTGTCTCCCGACACAGCCTGGTATTCTGAGATACTAACAATCACTCATGATTGTAAACTGCACGGCAGCACATTGCGCCACAATATCAGTCCGTATCACAATAATAACCTTGTGAAGCGCATTTGGATATATTCATATAGAATTTGCGCTATATAAATGAATACCTTTACCTTCACAGTCATTAGTTACAGAAATTACGTGATGTATATGACTATCTCATTTGTCTCATCAGAAATTTTACAATTTATTCGGCGAATAATTCAACATTTCAAAAGAACATCAAAGTGCTCGGCTCAGGAGAGTACACAAAAAAAACGAATAAAAATTGGTTGTGTACACCAATTTTAAAAAACACTTCTCGTGCATTGTGTACTTTATGCTGTTCATTTACATTCTGATATATTTTAGGTTTCTTATGTCAGTTAGGTTTTACAGGTAATAATTAATGTCCTGAAAGCAATCGCTATCAAAATTTTGTTACAAAGAATATAAATTTTGACTTACTATTCAATAAATACAAAATTTACCATGTTTATGTAGCGGCTAATTTACAAATAGAAATTTATCTCATCAGAAAGTTTACAATTTATTCGGCGAATAATTCAACATTTCAAAATAACATCAAAGTGCTTCTCAGGAGAGTAGACAAAAAAACGAGTAAAATTGGTTGTGAACACCAATTTCAAAAAAACGTCTCCTGCATGGTGTATATATATATACTGTTCATTTACATTATGATATATTTTTAGGTTTCTTATGTCAGTTAGTTTTTACATGAAAGACCGGGCTCTCTTGGTAAGAGTTCAGTGTCCTGAAAGGACTCTCGCTATCATAATTTTGTTACAAAGAACATAAATTTTGACTTGTTCAATAAGTACAAGATTTGCCATGTTTACGAAGCGGCTAATTTACAAATAGAATTGATAAATATTATAATGCGTGGCAAACAATACTTTCAATATAATTTGACTTGTTGATAACAACTGACAATGATTATGTTCAAATATTACGTTATTTTCCGGTTAAATCCCTTTCAAAAGACTTTCGCTTTTGTCAAAAAGGAGATTATATTCCCCGTTTGAATATGCTGAGTATTTGAAAAAGGGGGAAAACTGTCACCTACTTTGATGTAATTATTCGATAAAACCCGCAGATGTCACGTTCGTTTACAGTTTGTAAAATACACTGTTTACATCAGAAAAAACCTCACCTGAAATACACTACCTTTTTCTTTTTGTTATTTATTCATAACAAACAGAAAAGGGTAAACTAAATTAATGTTTGAATATCGACAATCGTAAGACATATCGTTGGCAAGGGTTCGGGTTTCTAAAACTGATATTCAAATATAGCTTATTAATTTTGATCCGATTTCAAGGGCTTTTCTTTTCGCCATATCACAGTCCAATATAACTTCAACTAACTCGGCGCCCGAAGGTCGATTTATCGGTTAAAAAAACGCATCTGAAGGAGCTTTTGTTTTGTTTTTGTCTTCCTAAATGAAAATTTCTTCGTGAAGTCTGACAACTAAATATAATGATTACATTTCCGCTCGCTTTAATTCCTTCCTTTTTTGTCCTTTCTTCTAAAATCGTTTGTTCAGTACTCGCAAAAACTGTCTCTGATAGTGAGCCTCATCTGTCGAGTCAACGACGGCCTTCTTTCTGAAATTTCTGTACATTAATTCCTTGTTTTCTACCGCAGAAAGTCCAGCTTTTCGATTAGCCGTTATGTTAGTACCATTAGTTCGCCAGCCTGGCTTTCGAACCTCTCTGTAGGAGGTCTCGTAACCACATGAAAAGCCATTCGCCAGTTTCGGCTCGTAACGCGGTGATTGACTATAGTTAAATGCCTTCTGATTGTATTCTTGTCTTGGCTCAAAGGTTTGAGGTTTTGCTTTATCTTCTGTCGTCTTTAATGTGCTTAAACTGACTTTTTTCTCCCTCAGAGAACTAAGGGAGGTTGTTTTCTCTTGTTGTTTCTGTGCGTAACGATTGCCGAGTGAATTTGAACCATCACTCCATCGACTAGCAATGCTGTTATTTCCTGACGAGTCCCTTCGAATCGTTGGCAAGCTTTGCTTTCTCACGATTTCACTATTTCTCTCTAGGTCAAATTGTCTCCCAGTTCTATTTTCTTGAGTCAAAGGACTTAATAAACTCGAAGACCGTATTCCCTCTTGCGAAGACTGTTTCGAGAAGTTGTAACTATAATAAATGGCACGTTTGTCTTTCTCCAGCATTTGTTGTGAACCACTAGAAGTTTGATGTCTTTTTGTGAAATCTCTGTTGGGCATTAAATGGTTTCGCCTCATGTCTGTCTTCCCAGAACTTCTTCACTTCTCCTCTTTTATAATGAACCCGACAGTATCACGTAGCTTATCAGGATATAAGGAGCATGACAATACCTCTCGTTTCAGGCGTTTCGTGAGCCGATAATCTTACGTTCTTGCATTTAGACAGGTCGACTAAGAAGTGAATTTCGTGCTGTAACGTTAGACTATACAGTTGGAATAACAAATTACTGTCGTCTTCGACTAGTGGTCATAAATAAACTCTTTGACATATGTCACTTAACTGATGGCCACATTTCCCGGGCAATTCGCCTCTTCGTCTGAGCTCCACGGCAATACATTATTCCGAAAAAGGATCAAGACACAGGTGTTTATTCAAATATGTTTTGGCAGGCCGAAAATTACTAATAATTAAATGTTCCACAGTCGTGGTTATGTCTTGTTTTCTTTCACAATTTGTTTTGTGTGTGTTTAGTAGTTGCTATGCTTGTGCCAATGAATAAATGAACGAGGAAGGATAAAGAATTCTCAAATAAATTCCCGACAACCATGCTGTGTTTTAAAGACCTCCCGTTTTTTTTAAAAGGTTTTTGGTAATCAATAGTACAAATTGTATTATTGATATGTGTTATGAAAAGCTTTCTCGTTTTCTACAAATATTTGACATCTGTCAAACCAGATGATTGCAAAAATGACCTTTCGCTGTTTTAATAAAATAAACCGACCGACTTGAACTCAGGAAATTATGCTCTTCATTTTGTCCAAACTCACTGAGTTAAGATTTTTAATATTCGAGGACTTAGTAAGGACTTTAAGAAACCAGGACAGTGACGGCATTGACGACGGGGACACAGAAAAGTGTTTTCTCCCTAAATTAGTTTTTTTCCCTTTTTCCTTTATTCGCCTTTAATTATTTTTCACATCCAAATTTTCTAAAAATATGTTAAGCATAAAGTTCCCTTCACGCCGAATGAAAGACGGAGTGGTTCGCGTTCTCTATGGAACGTGAAGTATGGTTTTCACGTTGTGTTTTTGCAGACAACAGTCGAAATGTAGGCGACTGCGCGTATTTTTACGTGCAGTTATTGTATTTTGTAATTAAGGCTATTTTGTTTTATGCCATCGTCCTGGACGTTGCCGTCGTGGCTTCTTAAACTCCCTAGTAGTTCGCGCATAAGGCTTCTGGCAAATAAAGTCGCTATTAAATATTAAAATTCGTCTCTCTTCGTATTTTGTTTATAACACGTTGACCATAAACAAAAAATCGCATCAATTAATTGATCGTGCTATTCTTGACTAATGGTCAATCATAATGTTTTGAAAATTGCACTCGCCTAAGGGCTCGTGCAATTACGCAAACTTTCAAAACTCGTGCCATTAATCCTAAACAAAACTCTGATTCATTATATTTAAGTTTTACCGTAAAAAAATGTTTCTAACAGGAACAGTTTAAACAAAATCTAATCACACCACAATACTGATATCCATTTCTTTTAATGATTGTCGTATCACGTGATCGATGACGTCATAAGTAGAGAATATTATTTAAGCGAAATGCGGTTGCGACGCGATAACATATAAATAGAAAGTAGCAAAGCTGAAATATTCCTCTTCCAGCAGTGTTTTAGACCACGCTTAGAAAACATGACTATCATGTAAAGATAAGGAAATATTAAGGGTACAAAAAAGTCACGTGACCTATTTTGCATGTTTTAACCTTAAAACTCGTTAACGAAACATTGCAGTCATTGGTAAAAGGCGTTGACCTTAACCACATCCACTCATTATCCTTACTGTTTCGGTTAAACACGGATCGGAGCCGCGTTTTTGATTTACTGATTTCGTGGTCTAAATCACGTGACAGACTACGTGATACGTTTTAGCATACAAACCACTTAAGGTAGTCAAGAATGGCGATATCTCTTATCGTGAGAAACTTGGCGTACTTACGGTACTCGGCCGTACACAAATAAGGAAAACAACTTTTACCCGAAATTTATCCCTGAACCAGGTCTTAAAAATAAACATGCTTGACATTATTTATTGCATTTTCCCCTCTATAGTAATTGCTACCAGCTACAAAACCCTTGGGCATAGTTAATAGAGGGTTATGAAACCCAGCGACCTTCTTTGTTCGATTTTTTCAACCGTGACCGTGCACAATGTGTTAATCAATCAGCCAATAGAAACGTGTGGTTCAGTCGTTCAGGGGACGCTAATGAATTATGACCGTGCACAATCTTTTGTCTTACCCCTTCCAACATAAATCGCAACGCCTTTGTTAGCCCCTTTGAAGTTTGCCGGGTAACCTAACCATTCCACTCTATTAACTATGACTTGGGTAAGCAGTTGTTTCCAAATGAAATGAGTCTAGAGTCCGATGCTTTTTTAGTCAAAGTACAATACGTGAGAAAGGATCTGGAATCATTTTTTTCTTCTTGCGGAATAATAGTAAGAACACGCAAGTAATACACCGAGAAAGAAACAACCGCATAAAACCATTTTTGTACGTTTTTTGAATTTAGAGCAAACACTAAAAACTTACAGCAAAAAATGTATTTCTGTGGTTTTATCGAACAAATGTACTTCTATGACACTGAATTAGCCGAGATATGGTACGTTGCATACTTTTTAAGGGAGAAAGCGTAATTTATGTCAGGCACATGACGTCAGTAAATGTGGCATCACCTAAAATTAAATTCTTAATAAATGATGTTACTGACAGTGATATAGCGATGTTTCGTGTGTCGTCATCAATTGTCATTAATGTGCCAACAAGGGATCCATTGGTTCCTAACACAAAGTGGGCTTAATTTACAAATCGTGGTTCTACATTAGCATAACAATTGCAATGTTTATCAACACGAAACATCGCTATAGCGATGTGTTTTGGATTGGCAAAATTTTGAAGTCTCTGTTATAAATATATGCCGACCTAACATATATTTAACGGAAAATTTGACCTGAAAAGGAGTCATTTATTATGACGTCACAAATTAACAACGTCGTTATACAAAATAGATTAATCCAAAACACGTTATGTACTGTTTAATAAACGAGCAGCAATGTTTTATCAGATAAAAAACGCGAGGGCGTAGCCCGAGCTTTTTAAGTACTGTTTAAAACACGAACAGCAGTGTTTTATCAAGTTTAAAAATTGGAGGGCGAAGCCCGAGAATTTTTAGACTTGATAAAACACGTGCTGTGAGTGTTTTAAACGGCTTCAAAAACGCTTTAAGAATGCAATGAAAGAAAGACGCACATCTCAAGGGAATGGTTACTTAATGAACCATATGCATTGAACCTAAGTATTCACAACGCTATGCAAAATATTCGAGTAATCACCGCCTGCAATTACGAACATCTCAAGGGAATGACATGAAGAAATTACCATACTATGTTGTTTGAAGCGGCGTTTCGCAATGCAAGAAGAACCTGCACTTGAAGGATTTGGTGTCGTGGTTTACCTCGATAAAGTTCAAGACTTGGAAAGCGATGTGACTGACATGACGGCAGACTCCGGCACAAAATATGTAAGTTTAATGCACGTTTATATTATTTTACGGCTTTGAGTTTGGCTTTGAATTGGAACTAAACAGTGGCTCGGCAAACAAGTAATGGTAGTTGGATAACTTCATTTAAAAAATATTATCTGTGTATCTCGGTAGTTTGCTGATATTAGTAAATTTAGTGCAAATATTATTATCTAGGTACCTTATGTTCCGTGTACTTTTTGCTATCTTTGGGTCTTTATCAGTGAATTCTTAATTAGGATGAAACTTTATAATAAATTTCATGTTCATTAGTATTCTTTATATAAAACGTTCATCCTAATTGGCAATTCAATGAGAAAGCTGAAACATCAATAGAAATTCAATTGTCTCAATCATTAACCCCGTTTCCCCCTGGGACAGAATTCAAATCCCTCCGCGGGCCTTTAAGAATGATGAGATTTTATCAGGTATAAAGGAGCATGCACGTGACTGATTTGCTTCATCTGATTGGACAAAATGCTCATTAATTATTCATGAGTTTTTGAAGATCTGATAAAACACGTGCTGCGAGTTTATTAAGCGGCTTCAAAAACTGGTACTTAATGAACCATTGAACCTTTGTATTCACAACGCCATGCAAAAATTCGAGTAATCACTGACTGCGATTACGAACATCTCAAGGGAATAACACGAAGAAATTACCATACTATGTTGTTTGGCTGGCTTCAAGCGGACGTTTCGCAATGCTGAAAGCATTGTGTGACAAATAACAAGATAGGGCAAGAAGAACTTGCGCTTGAAGGATTTGGTGTCGTGGTTGACATCGATAAAGTTCAAGACTCGGAAAGCGATGTGACTGACCTGACTCCAGCACACAATATGGAGAGGATGTTTGTAAGTTTAATACACGTTTTTATTATTTTACGACTTTGAGTTTGGTTTAATAATTGGGACTAAAAACAAGTAATGGTAGTTGGATAACTTCATTTAAAAAATATTATCTGTGTATCTCGGTAGTCTGCTGATATTAGTAAATTTAGTGCAAAATTGATTATCTAGGTACCTTATGATCCGTGTACCTTTTGCTATCTTTGGGTCTTTATCAGTGAATTCTTAATTAGGATGAACCTTTTATATAAAATTTCATGTTCATTAGTATCCTATTCGCATCATTCCCTTTAAGGTCGGCACACACGAAGGGACTTGTCCCCGGGACTTGTCCCTTCGTGTGTGCCGACCTTTATGCTCGTGCAATAAGAATGGGCATTGTCGCCCAAGTTCAGGTAGAAGGAGAGCAGAATTAGCAGCAGGGAGGGGGGGGGGGGGGGGAGAGGGACGGACAACTGAACTCGGTCGAAAGGAAGGGGAGCGAAAGGGAATGATCGAACGCAATAGTGGAGGAAGGTCATCCCGGTACTAGAGGCGATAGTGATCCTGACGCGCACTGTGTGACGAACCTTGGTGGAGTTCTTATTTATACTCGCTCTGGAAGGGACTGGTGCGAATAGTATCCTATTCGCATCATTCCCTTTATGCTCGTACAATAAGAATGGGCATTGTCGCCCGCGCGAGATCAGGGAACTCCATGACTCATACCCCCGGCCAGCTAGGGAGAACACCCATACTCACCACACCCAATTTTATACGGGATAAGCGGTTTATGCGAGTATCAAACGAATTTTAAAATGAATTCGAGGCCGGGGAAGGAAAGGCATTGACGTAGTCGTTCAAGGTGTTATGTCGGAGTACATAGAAGAGGAGCCAGCGGTAAGGGTACCCCAGCGGAAAGCAACTCAGTCGGACCTCCAGGGCGTAGGAATTGGGCCAGCATCGAGTAATAGGATGTGGTGTGGGTATTATGCCAGCTCACATTACTCATCATGTCCGCCCAACAAACTAATAACTAGCAGGTCTATTATGTAGGTCAATACAGTGGCCGCACCATCCAGAGTAAAAGACGGACAAACCGGCAGGGAGTAAGGTTGGAAACTGGGAAAGGGAAGGGAGATAGGGTGCCATCCCCTGGAGAGCACGACCAGAATAGCGGCCAGAGGCAAGCCGGGTTAATTGCAGTGGAATGTGGGGACGCCGGAAACCCAGGGGATGGCAGCCTGAGCGTCAGTAATCCGACTAGGGAATTAGTATCCCTTTCACGCTGCCATGGGGAATAGGGCGGGGTGGGGGAGGGGTGGGGAGGTGATGGGGAAAGGGGTGGTCGGAGGAGGGGTACTAGACAGCATAAACGCTACAATACGTATACCGCCGAAATGAATGAAATAGAACAAATAGAACATAAAGACTAACCCATCGAATAAAAACAGCACGGCACAAATGGAGCACATGTGTGCGAATTACTCTGGCAACTGGTGCCAAACGTACGGATGAATGGGGAATAAAAACTAAATCATGACATCGCCAGAAAAACGCGACACGGCCGATTGTGCAATATCAATTTCGGCTCAGAGGTCAGCAAGCACAGTTCGTATAAATTACAAGAAAACTATGGGGGGAAAACGCTTAATCTCGATTTCTCACTTTCCTGAGTACGATTTAAAAAATGTCTAACCAGGATCTCAATCTACAATATGTATTAAGTAGTTTTAGCTACATTTCTATAATTAGCTCGTGAATTTTAGGTTTCGTGTTTTTCAAACATAAACGAGTGTTTTGACTCAATTTTTACAGAGCTAGAGTGTAAATTGGCGAGAAAAGAGCTTACTTACTGTTTATAACTTGGATTCTGAGGTGGAATATACTGTATTTTGCAAAATGTCTATACCAGGCCTTCTGAACGAAGGGTTAATCGTCGTCAGTAAATGCCATAAGAGCAGCTGTGGATTCCTTTGAGGTTTCGTTTTTGCAGTTGAATATTTCGATCTTGGGTACACCGGCAGAATCTTTGTACGCTAAATCCTGTAAATTTGGCTGTCTTGAGACCATCATATCTCTGGCCACGAGCGTCTAAAACACCAGGAACACATACCAATGGACAAATTGTTCTCTCCTTATGGAACTGCAGTGTATTTGTAACTGACCAGCAGTTATTCAAATGGATTGCCCTTTATAAAAATCCTATAGAGAAGAGTCTGCGATACTAATTGTGGTCAGCGATATCTCCCATTCGTGCCCGTTTTGAGGCTTGAGACAGTAAACAACAATATTTTAGTATGGAAGGCGGCTCTAATAGCTTAAAAATAGAGGAAAAGTTTAAATAAAACTGAGAAAGGAGAAAAAGAAGTAAAAATATATATATTTCGTGTCCAGCGTAAGAGTCGAACTCCGGTCGCGGGATTTTAAGGCCCACGCTCTAACCACTTGACCATAGGGCCGACCGACTTGTAACGCCGCTGACAATTGGGCCGCGTCAGGCAAAAAGGGCCCGGACGACATTCAAGTTAAATAATTCTTACAACGGTGTTCCTAATAACAGGTTGAAGATTGTATTGTATTCTTGACGAGAAGCGCTACATTTCATTCCTAACAATAAATGTCAGTTTCAAGAAATTGACAACAAAAATCAGGGGTGAAATTTACGTGATTTTGATGCAAGGGCCCGATTACAAATATGACTACAAAAATTAGGAATCCTGTCAGAGGGGATGATTTTGATGTATGACATTCATTTATACCTGCTGGCATTAAAGAGTAAAAAAATTAATAAGATGAACAAGATGTTCTTTTCTGCAGTCATTCTACTCCCCGTAGCTCATATGATTTTAGCAATAGTACAAGTTACACCTTAAAATAATCGTCTGATGACAAGAAATCATTTGCGCCTGGTAAAATTGTGATCACACCCTCGTGTAAAAATTCCTTCGATTTCACTGGTCAATTTCATGAAATCAACACTACTTGTTAGTAGCACAATGTGGCGCTCGCGATGCATATTGTAATCGCACCACAAGTATAAAAAATATGGTACAATTTCAAAAAACATTCACATATTATGTCATCCGGGCCCTTTTTGCCTAACGCGGTCCAATTGTTAAATGTCACTTATTTCTGGCGATGAAAGGCGAACCAACTAGTAATACCAATGGCGTAATATAAACCTGCATAAGCGTTAAGCGAGAGAAAATGCGCGAGGAGCAATAGGCTCATGGCAAACTACATGATGAACGTATGATGACAATAAACACTTTAGCCCCAAACTCCTTATGGTAAGTTAAGCACGGGCACGAAATGGTCGTAACTATACACATACAACGTGCACTGCAAATAGAGTTATAATGGACAGAGAAAGCTAACTTATGTAAATAGAAACTGAAGTACCCATGCTAAACTCACGAAAACCCATACCAAAAGGTAGCGCGCAAAGAAATAACAAGTCGAACGACCAGGAGAAAGCACTAACCGAGGAACATCAATAATACCGTTGGAATACGTGACAGTGAGGCAAGTCCGTATAACAACCATGTATCAACTTCCGAACATTACCTTAGTGCATAACAGTGGTGCCCATATGTCGTAGCAAATATATAGATAAAATCCAAAAGGAAAAGAAACGGCAACACAAGTACCAAACTGACGGCAGAGCATGTCAAAACGTGCAAAAATAAAAGACTAAAGCGAAGAATAGAATTACAACATTACGGCATTGTACAAATCTGTATTTGTTAAGCCAGCACGCCAACTCACGGCAACACATGTGCCAAACTCACGGCCGAAAACGTGCCAAAACGTGCAAAATGAAAAACTATAAAGCGAAGAAATGGAACACTTAATAAAATACCACCGCACTACGTCCTGCACTACGCAAATCCGTATTTGAGAGGCCAGCATGCAAACTCGCGGCTACACGAGTGTCAAATTGACAACAGAGCATGCCAAAACGTGCAACTAAATAAAAGGGTATTTAAGCGAGGAAAAGACACTAATTAGAACATTACTGCACTGCACAATCTGTATTTGTGAGGACAGCACGCAAACTTACGGCAACACATGTGCCAAACATACGGCAAAACATGCCAAAACGTGCAAAATATAAGGCTCAGTATACAGCGAGGAATGGAAAACTAATAAAAACACTATCGCACTACACAAACGTATTTGTGAGGCCAGCATGTAAAATCATGGCAACACATGTGCCAGTCTCGGCAAAACGTGCCAAACGTAAATAAAATAAAAACCAGCGACTGCACAAATCCGTATTTGTGAGGCAGCACGTAAACTCACGGCAAAACATGCCAAAACGTACAAAAATAAAAGTCTAAAACGAAGAATAGAAAATCAACTAGAACATTTATACCGCACTGCAGAAATACGGATTTTTGCCGGTATAAATGTTCTAGTTAGATTTCTATTCGTCGTTTTAGACATTTATTTTTGCACGTATTCGCATGTGTTGCCGTGAGTTTGGCACTTGTGTTGCCGTGCCTTTTCGTGCTGGCCTCACAAATACGGATTTGTGCAGTGCAGTATATAAATGTTCTATAGTTAATTTTCTATTATTCGTTTAGTCCTTTATTTTTTCACGTTTTGGCATGTTTTGCCGTGAGTTTGGCACATGTTTTGCCGTGAGTTAGGCACTTGTGTTGCCGTGAGTGTACGTGCTGGCCTCACAAATACGGATTTGTGCAGTGCGGTATAAATGTTCTAGTTAATTTTCTATCCTTCGTTTTAGTCCTTTATTTTTGCACGTTTAGGAATGTATTGTCGTAATTTTGACACGTGTTGCCGTGAGTTTACATGCTGGCCTCACAAATATGGAGTTTGTGCAGTGCGGTATAAATGTTCTAGTTAATTCACAGGCAGCCCAAGCTCTGTATTTGCACTGTGTGACTATTATTTCACAAAATTCTCAGATAAAGAAAATAAACTTATCTTAAGAGTTTGTTGTTGTCCTGTTGTTTCTCTGGGGTCTAGAAATGGCGGTTATGGGGCATTTCTCTCACTTTGGGTGTTTCTCTCTTCTCTGTCTAAAAGAAAGGAAAGGCTGCACACTCCAATTCAAACCACGTGGCACTTGAGGCCGATTTTTCTCACGAAAACCCATCCGATAGGCGTAATTTCCTCCGTCAGGTGAAAGGTAGATAGTTTTTCTTACCCCAGAAAGTAGTATAGTCCGAGTCAAAATGATACCACCTTGTTTTTTTTATCAACAAACATTCGATGACACCCTCCCTCGTGGTCGGGGCCATCGAATGTTTGCCGATAGAAAAAAAAACAAGGTAGTATCATTTTGACTCCGGCGATACTACTAGAGGTTTCTAACACCTCAAAGACCTATCATAAGGTATATATCACACGACGACTGAGATTAAGATTCTAACAACTCAACACATATTAGAGATACGCTACCATAAGGTATATATCACACGACGCCTGAGATTAAGATATATTTATATATACATAGGTATAGATATATATATAGGTATTATCAAAGAAAAATGGTGACCCTCAAAGAAGCACGCAGCCAAGCAAAGCAATTTGGTCTGCGAGGTATCTCGAGGCTCAACAAAACCAGGCTCGTTCAGGCAATAGCTGAGGCCCGCACTCTCGAATGGGAGAATAGAATCAAACGAGCTGACCAAACAGGTAGGTTCCCAGCTCTTCGAGGCGATCCTGAAAATCCACACAAACGTGCCCAACGCGCGCGTGAAACCAAACAGTTGGACGAGGAGGTTGCGACAAGCCTAAGGGCAAAGCTGTCGAAGAACGGGCTATAGCGAACCCTCTAGAGCGTTTGCCTCATATGCGACGAGCTATCCGGCGGTTCCAGCAAAAGCCTCGTAGTGAGCCATTGGAACGGAGTCTAGCTCGAGAGGCAGCCACTATTCTCAATGAGAGAGATGGTATGCTTGAGGGAGAGGAGAAAGGTAGGCGCACTATCCGATGGCGCTTCTTCCAAGGTGTGGCAGGCGATTTGACGACTAGGATCATAGGAAAGTTGACTGCAAATGTAGAAACGAGCTTTTGTCTACGTTATGGTTACTCCTATCGCATTCGCAATGTTAACGACGGGCGTGTGATGCTCTTCTCCAAGACAGTTCCAGGCTCTCCATGGGTGAATGGCCTAGGTGATGCAGAGGAGTGGGTTGCCGATAAGGAGATAGCTCGTTTGAACCCCGACAACATCGATCGTCCAAATACTCAGTGGGCATTCGTGCGTTGGATCCACGTGGATGTCAAAGTCGTGCTTGATCGCCAGCCATTGTTGGGAACGGGCCCACTGCCACAATGGCTTCGCCAGAAAAAAGGAATGGTTTCCCTCGACCAATACGGTGATAACCTATGCCTGTGGCGCTGCCTTGCTATATATAAAGGGGCACGAGCAGACAGGTGTTCCATCGCAGCTCGAGAGCACGCCCAGGATTTCTACCACCTTGTAGCGCCTATATCAGATGTCCCCAAATCTTCTTTAGACCAGCTGGATAAAGTTGAGTTACACTTCGGGATTGGCATTCGGGTGTACGAACCTACGGAGGATGGCGCTTGGCACCTGACGCGACATGCAGCCCACTACAATCACGTGATGATAATAGGTATATATGACGGGCACGCCTTCTATATCAAGAACACTGGCAAACTAGGGCACACCTACGTATGTAATGATTGTAAGCAACGATTCACGAAAGCCTCGAATCTCCAACGACATGCAGATCATTGTAGTCGCGGTGAAACAAAGATCGTTTGCCCTGGAAAAGCAATCACAGTACCTCAGTCAGCATATGAAAAAGCCTTCTGGCCAGAGAGCAACTCTAACAAAGCTAGCAAAGCCGCTCTACGCTGGTTGAAACGCGAATCTGAAAGACTCCAGAAGCACATCCATCACGCGGCTTGTGGACATGGTGGAGAGCGTTTGATCGAAGGAGCAGCTGTTGATGGCTACGAACCTCTTTCCAAAACCATCTTCCAATTCCATGGATGCTACTTCCACGGCTGCCCAAAATGCTTCCCTAGATATAGAGATCTATACCGTAAAACATGCGAAAGAACAGCAAAGCTTCGAGGCTTGGGGCTGCTCCACAAAGAAGACAAATGAGCCGGTTCCAACCCCAACACAAACCGCCTATCCACACGCCATAGTATACGACTTCGAAGCCTACCTCGATAGAACAAAGGGGCGACAACCAACAGACCGCCTGACCATCGAAAACGTACATGTTCCCATATCAGTATCAATTGCCGACACATACAACCGCACACCAACTTTCCTCTGTCGAGTCGATCCAAAGGAACTCATAGCTGCCTTTGTCGAAGAACTCCAGCAAAGAGTGAAGATAATCCGAGAAGGCGTTGCAGAACAGTTCTGTCCTAGGACACTCGAATTCTCTTTCGACACCCTATCAAAAGAACAACAAATGAAGATCGACGAATGGACCAACCAAGTTCCTGTACTAGGATTCAACTCCGGTCGATATGATTTGAATTTGATCAGAAACTACTTCGTAGAAACTATTGCTGATACCTGCAAGAAGGTCCGGGTTGCAAAGAAGGCCAACTCCACTATGTTTCTCTTGACTCCCGAATTTCGTTTCCTCGATGTTATGAACTATCTTGGACCTGGAACTTCCTACGCGCGTTGGTTCGCTGCATATGGATGTGATCTGCAGAAAAGCTTCTTCCCATACGAGTGGTTTGATTCTCCCGACAAGCTGTACCACATGCATCGGACTGCCAGACTATCCAGAGTGGGGATCGAAGCTAAAAGGAGGACACCTACTATCTAGGGTAGAGTTCGAGGATTGTAAGCGCACCTTCCGCGATAAAGGAATGAAGATCTTTGCAGACTGGCTACGATACTACAACAACTTGGATGTAGTTCCCTTCGTAGAGGCACTAGAGAAGATGCGTAATTTCTACCATGATAAGGGTGTAGACATGCTAAAGGATGCGGTATCCATTCCAGGAGTCTCACTACAGTTTCTTCTTCGAGGTAGTGTAGAACGTGGTGCTGAGTTGTTTGCCCCATGCGAGGAGGCTTATCATATGCTCAAAGATGCTATCGTTGGTGGACCAAGTATAATATTCACTAGACGTCATGAAGCAGGAATAACTAAGATTCGCAGTCATCAGGGGGGAACCAAAATTTGTCGCAAGATTCTTGGATACGATGCCAACGCCCTATATCTTTCTACTATGGCACTCGAAATGCCTTGTGGAAAAGAAAAGGTTGTGCACTATGACGAGCCAGGTCCAGACGCCGAAGGCCTTGTCGAACGCCTGCGTAATGGAACGTGGTTTGGATATGCGGAGGTAGACATCAAGATACCAAAAGAATTGTGGAAGGAATTCGAGGAGATGCCCCCCTTCTTCTACAACAAGAAAATCCCCAAGGAAGCAATTCCTCCACAAATGTTGGCCTACCTTGAGAAGACGGGTAGACAGCGCGGCGAGGAAAAGAAGCTAGTTGGGAGTCTCTCTGGAAAGAGGTTGCTGCTCTATGCTCCCCTTCTACTTTGGTATCTAGACCATAGAGCGAAGATCACTGCTGTCTACCGCACGATAGACTACGAACCTAAGACAATCTTCGAATGGTTTGTGGACCAAGTCACCGAAGCGCGAAGAACAGGAGATGTAGACAAAAGTAAAGCCTTGCTGGCAGATGTGTTCAAGCTACTCGGCAAAAGCGCCTACGGAAAGATGATCGAAGATTTGGGGCGACAAACAAATGTCACCTATACCAAAGACGAGAAGGTTGTGGACAAAGCGTTGCGTAGTGTTTGGTTTTCAGACTTAGAGGAAGTTGGTGAGGCATACGAACTAGAGAACCGAAAGACCAGATCCGAATCAAACGTCCTTTCCAAGTAGGTATCGCGGTATATCAGCTTGCCAAACTTCGCATGCTCGAGTTCTACTACGACTTCCTTGATAAGTACATCGATCGCAAGGATTTCGAATACATACAGATGGATACGGACAGCGCGTACATTGCCATCTCTGGAAACAGCATCGACGAAGTTGTACGACCTAATCTACGCGAGGATTTCGCAGCCCACAGAAAAGAGTGGCTAGCTTGGGATAAGTGGAGCAGTCGTACACCAGGTCTCTTCAAACTCGAATTCGAAGGACAGCGAGCCATTGCCCTATGCTCGAAAGCCTACTATGTCGATGTGGGCGGTAGCAGGAAATATTCCACCAAAGGTATGTCTAGGCGGCACAACGACGTTTCGTGGGATCGATTCGAAGCAGCACTCCAGGGTAGTATCGACAGGGCGGAAAACCGAGGCTTCCGTCTAATGCCAGAAGGTATGGCAACTTATGAACAGCAGAAACTTGGGCTTTCAGCTTACTACGACAAAAGATACGTTCTGCCCGATGGTATCCACACCGAGCCTATAGAGTACGCTGTCTAGCGTCTGGGTACGACATAATTCCCTTTGGGGGTAGTTCAGTATTTGGTGGAACGCCTTGTAGCTCTTCGCGCACGAATCCTCGCTTTGGTGCATCTTTTTCCAAATAGTACAGCACAGGCTGTCCCGAAGATACTACGCTTCGCGAAATACCATATGTCTGTAAACTCCACACAGGATCAGTCGCTCGTTTGGCTCCACCTTCCAATTCTCCAGGTGCATATAGATATCGAGCTAGAATGTCGAATGGCAACCGCTTTTCTTTCAATCCAACAGTGCGCGAATATGTAGGAGTTTTGATGTTGACTTGCTGTACCACTACAGAATTCGAAGGCTCTTTACCAGTAAGTCGAGTAACTTCATTATTCATGGCTCTGATAACTTCTGGAAGCCGCAATTCCCATTCTCTACTGCGCGCATCTGATCCTTCCGAAGTAAGTACCATCTCTTGTGCATATTGATATCCAAACAATCTCTCAGCTAGTGTTCTATTTGCTCGTTCGACAAAGCTTTGTGCTCTGTGATTACCAGCCTCACCTCGTTGGACTTTCGTACCACGTAGTTCTAAGGTTTCGGACATACGCCCCATGAATTCTCTACCAGGATCTACTTGCAATAACTTTGGCCATGTTAGTGGACTGCGATCGTATATTCGTTCAAATGCCACAGACACTTCGCCACTATCTTTCGATGCTAAAGGTTCAGCCTCTTTATATCTAGAAGCTACATCGATTACCACTAATGCATACTTGTATAGTTTCCTTCCACGTCCAGGGCGATCATGAGGTAGAAATATCAAATCAGCTATGGACCTCATTTGGTTTCGATACGGTCCAATGTGGTCGTGGTATATATCGTGGTGGGGGTAAATAGATCTGCCATAGTGCTTGTTTCTCTAACCAACTCCTAGCTACGTCTTCCGATACTTTTGCTGCCACTTATAGTTTACCAATTGCAGAGTAGCCTTTCCAGTATCTTTCAGGACCATAGAAGATATTCGCAAGTTTAGCATCCATTTATATCTACGTATTCTAGCCTTCAACATGAGATGGAAAAAAAAAAGAAGAAGAACTCAGCCAACCAGTTCTTATTCCTTTTTATTTTTATTATTTTTATTTTTTATTTTTAGTAGTAACCTAGTAGTAACCTAGTAGTAACCTAGTAGTAATAACCTAGCGGTAACCTAGTAGTAACCTAGTAGTAACCTAGTAGTAACCTAGCGGTAACATAGTAGTAACCTAGTAGTAGCAAGGGCTATAGCCATCGACTTATAGCGTATCCAGCACCTAGCATTCCACCACCAACGTAGAGCAACTCACCAGTCTTCTGATTGCTTGAAGGTCGATAGTAGTCAGATAAACGAGGTTGTTTCATTTCTTTGAGTTGCTTCAGTGCCTTACGTAACTTATCGGATTGCACAAAGGCTTTGTTGGTATCCCTTTGAACGTTGTATGTATCATGTTCAAGACCTTCCTGTTCTTGTGTAAAGTCGTATAATCTTTGCCGTTCCATTCTATAGGCTGCCATTTCAGATTCTTGTCTTTCGATGGCCCTATCGTGTCTCTCTCGTTCTATATCGGCAGTTTCCTTTCCTCCAGTAAGAATCCTAGCTAGTATGCCACCCCCAGTAAATGCCGTCGCATTCAAGACAGCTCCAAGCATGGTCATTCCAATGGCTGCAATCGTCGCCATCTAAAGACTCTTTGGAATTATTTCTTTTGATCGTCAATATATTTCTTAGCATAAATACTACCAGCCAATACTGCCGTCCACTTCACGTAATTTATGATTGATGACGAAGGATCACTTAGCATTGACTCTTTTGTTATTTTTTTTGATACGAACCCAATCCCAGCAGCAATTCCAGTTAATGTCGCGGCGTCTTGTAATGTTTTCAACAACTCATTCTCTGCCATTTTTACATAACATATATCATATGATCGCTAGTCTTTAAATGTTACTCCATGTCTGGGACCGTTGGCTTTGCAGAAACTGCCACCGGGACCGTTGGTTGTATCGTACTAACTCTTTTAGTACCATCTACGTATTTTTTATATTGATAGTACGCTCCAACCAAAGCAGCACCAGTACCAATAACTGCGATAGTAATGGACGCATTTTCGAACCAACTTTCTTATACGTCAGTTTCTTTAGGCGATTCATTTTCGCGTTCTATCTCCATCCTTTGAGCCTCTCTCGCACGGGCAGTGACCTTTTCCCAGGCTATTGTTCCAGCTGCAACGCGCTTTGGATCCTTTCCTTTCTTAGTTGGTACAGTCGTCGGGGGATTCGCAGTTATCTGATCCGTCTGTCCCTCCATATTGATTCGTTATGGTAGGTACGTGTGAAGGTTCAATAGGTGTACCAGGAATGACTACGTGACCAGATACGTGAAATAAGACGCTAGCTAAAGCTACAAAGCGACCTGCTTTAAGCGATAATAGACCGACGGCAGCACCGATCTCGTTACGGACTAGTTGGTCTTCTCGTAGGTCTTTGATAAGTGCTTCTTGAGAATCTATGGGTACTAGGTAAGCAACTAAGCGAGTAGCTAGACGCATCACACCATTGACTAAGCTTTCTGTTATTTGTTTACCAAGGACGGCTTGGTATCTTCTATACAATATATCTACTTCTTTTTCAGGTAGTCTAGCAATGTCCCCTAGAGAGAAATTCTTTCCTAGATATTCTTTTGTTGTACCAGTCGCAGCTAAGATGGAAAGCGATTCACGATTGTCTGATGCAACAATGCCTGGCTCCGTTTTTGGTGGTGGCGGGCCTGTTACATCCTCACCACGTAACTCGAGTATTTCCGCATCATTCATGATAATATGTTATAGGTGCGGGTAGCTCTAAAACTACTGCAAAGGGATGACGCAAACAAAAGCATATGCGAGCAAACTTATGAGATCGAAGCAGTTCTCGCAACTCATTAGGTTCTTGTCCACCTCCATAATCCTCAAATATCCTTTTACAATCTAAAGTTGATGATGTATGGAATGCTACTACGATAGCTACGTTCTCACGGAAAGGTTTGCATATGCTTGTCAATTGTTGGGATAGCACCCAAATAGAGAGTCGATCCTATATGTCGAGCAGAGAATGCTAAATCTACGAGTTTGTCAGTTCGTTTCTTGACATCCTTTGAAGCAGCACAATCATCCAGAATCAACAGAGTATTGGTACCTGACCAACGGTTTGCACAAATCCCCAATGTGGTATTGATAGAATCCTGAGATGGGGATATGACATAAAAGTGGCGATCTCGATCGGCAAATCCACGATATGTTTTGTTGTGGGAATACGTAGGACAAATTAATATTATGTAATCGAACTTACCACGGAATGGTCCACTAAGTTGCTCTATGAGAAATGCAGTCTTTCCACAATTCGTTGGATCTACTATGAGTGCGTTGAATGGGAGGTGTCCTACGAGGGAATCCATCAGTATGTTATACTCTGTAAAGATCTATTCAATATCTTGAGCTGAGCATCTGCAAGGACGAAGATATGCATGTTTACCTTCCCACTACCGTTTGCAGTTCTATGAATACGAATGTCGATATCCTTTCCTCCACCCGTTTGTGCCATTCCATCACCATGAACTGTGGAATCTTTTGCTGTGCGACAATCGACTAGAATAGCGAATCTGTTGTTGTGAAATTTGGTAGGAGTCATGGAAGTATTGGATATAGCAAACCATCCTTTTGCTGCCTCCCAAAAATCTGGTGGCAACATACCCCCAGGGAAGAATCTATTTGGAACTCCATTGACATCTACTTCTATCTTCAGAATATCTGGATTTGAGAATGATTCACTATCTCGCGTACCAGCAGTGTGTGGATCCACGAATAGTAGAAGCAACCCAGCAAAGGATCGTCGTGGAACATTGACGTTCTGGGATATCAAAGTATCCGATGACTTGGCGATAGACACCGTCTTGAAGTGAACAGAGTGATCGTATAGGAATGCAGTACCTTTCTCGTATGTGTGAAGTGCACTCCCAGCCAGCGTTTCATTCTTGATTGCTTCGTATTCTAACTGGATGTTGTTGAGCTTGTATGTACCTATCTTTGTTGCATCTGATCCAATGATTATATCGATGGCGCGGGCTAGAGTCAACTCAAACGAAATGGTGTCTTCCAGTGCGTGTGGATATAGGACTCCATGTTGCGTCAGAATATCAACGTCTAACTGAATTCTATATTTGGAACCATACGCAACTAGGAGGGCGTTCTCACTAGAATCTGAAGTACCTACATCGCCAGCCTTCGATCGTAGCTTATTCGCGTTCTCTGATTGGATACCTTGTTGTACTCTCGATTCTCTCTCCTGCGTGGATAGGTATAGATCGGAATATGTCTGTAAGAGATCTGACCGAGCAGTGTCTTCTATTATTTCAGCTCCCATCTTACAGACTCGATGTACGACCAAGCAACGTCCAACGTTATTGACAACACGATTATTGGAATGTCCATCAGACAATACGATTTCACCTAATAGTGCTAGGCTACCAGGTACTAATACGATGTTTTCTCCCAGCGTTGGTACGTCCACATAGAGAGTCTCACCCGGATTAGCAGATGATGGAGTGAAAGTTTTCCTATAAAGAGTTCGTTGAGCTTTGAGTGCGCGAGGCTCTCTTCGTGCTTGTTGGGGAATCAACTTCGACGATATCATGTTGAATATATCAAGAGTGTATGGTTATGTTCAATATGGAAGGTGTGGATGATGTTGATGTGAGGCCTGAGGATAAAACCGATAGATTCGAAGACCAACGACAACAAGATGAAGAAGACCAACGACGACAGGACGAAGAACGACGACAACGAGATGAAGAAGACCAACGAGAAGCAAATAGAAAATTCATGGCACACATTGGATTAGCTGATGATGAAGCTGGTGGTAGTGAGATAATTATCATGGATGATTTGCACGACTATGATGACCCACTTCGAGGATTCACATTCGAACAAACCATTCAAGATTCAGCGAAAGAAATGCTGGTTGACATAGTAAAGGAACAATATATGGATGCTGGGGTTCGACATAACATCGAAATCTCCTTAGTAGACGAACAAATCAAAGTTCGTGAACTTGGAAGTAAAGAACCCTTCACACGTCTATTCGTCGGTGATGAGAAGGATAAGAAACTACGTGTTAGGATGAGAAAAGCTCTCAAAGACGCCCTAGGTCCAAATACCGAAGAGGCTGCCGATGAAGTATTACGTGCAGAACGACAACTTGCTGGTCGGGAAGCAAATAATGAATCCATCCTTAGAGACCCAGAATCGACTGATGCTCAGAAAGAAGTAGCTAAGAATGAATTAACGTCTATCCATAGGGCAAGAGAATTCCTTGAACGTCGAGAAGAAGCTATACTAGAACACACGTCGCTACGTGAGAAGGTTAAATACATCTTCAAGAAGTATGGAATGACCGTCCTTGCTGTGGTAACTGCTATTGGTGCCATCGTTAGTGTAATAGTTTCCCAGTTATCGAAATCTGTACCGAAACCAGTAAAAGATGGTATCGATAAAGTGGCAGATGCAGTAAAGAAGGGATTTAAAACGACTGGTGAGTTGTTAAAAGAAATGGGAAAGAAACTTGGACAGATCCTACCTGGAATGATTGGATCAATTGCGAATTTTATATTCACTATGGCTGGTAAGGCCCTGGGAGTCTTAGCAGAGAACGTTTGGTTATTCATCGTAGCAATAGTGGTGATCACGATAGAGCAATATAAACGACGTTAACGAAACAACGCCCATGCAATTCCAGCTCCTGCAATAGATACTATCGCTAGACCGGTCTCATGTTGTGGAGTAGGGTTCGGTAAGATACTATGGGGAATTCGTTGCTTTGCGCTATGTGGTAATTGTTGCTTTGCGCTATGTGGTAATTGTTTCTTTTGTTTCTTCCCTTCCATATCTGGTGGTGGTAATTTGGTTTCGCGAACATCTCCATTAACATCGTTTACACCTAACACCATATCTTTCGTGGCGTTCGGGATTGGATTTCTATAACCATCCTTCTTGCCGAGGTAGTACTCAAGATTGCTTGGTAGTAATCGTACGCCTATAGCTATTGCTAGATCTAATCTCTTGTGTGTGTGTAGTATGGCTGTAAGATAGTTTTTATAGCTCACCACTAACTTGTTTTCAAGAATGGCGCCTTCGACCAAGCTCTTGAACTTTTCTTTGACGTTGAAGCTGTCTACGATGGATTGGTTAAGATCGTTTTGAGCGCCTAGAATGCAATATCCAAAAGCCTCAACAGATCGATTCAATCTACATAATCCAGCATTCGTTAACCCTTTACCAATTGGTGGCGTAAACCAATTGTATTGTTTCCCTTTATGTTCATCATTCCGAATAAAGGATACCAGATTTCCCATATCCTCCTTACCTCCTTCATCTGCAAACAAATTATTGTGGTTGGGATAATTGTCTGCTTCTTTGTCGTAGCCTCGGATTACATGAACATTTTTGTAGCCATCACTATACAAAAGGAATACATCTCCTAATCCATGATTCCTACCTCCATACCATCGGAAGTCTGGTGTTCGAGATATACCAAATTCGATACACAATTTCTCAAGAGCTGATTTGCTATAGAGGTTATCGAGTTGTTTGAAAGCGCGGTCACCAGGTAGAGGAACTCCATGAGTACCACCAAGTTCATGCAGAATTCTTCGTATTGTGAAATAAACGTGAAATCGTAGGAACCCTTGAATGACCGGTGGATATGTTTCGAAAGTAGGATCTGCCAATGACACTCCACATCCAGAAGTTGCACACCACGTTGCGAAATTCAATTGTTGAGGCCAATATTTGAAATCAGGACCTGATAACCACGCATGAGACTCCTTTGCTGTCACATGCTTTACGGAGGTCTCTTTGAATATGTTAGGAACACCTGCGTTGAATCTCTTTGTTGGTGTGACGTATATCCATAGATTAGTGAGATCTATATCTTGTGCTTTTTCAGTAGGTGGGACCACCGTAATAGGATATTTCACGCTCATGTCTAGTGTTAACGTAGATGGAAAACCTCCACGTACATCCCACAATGCGTTATCGATCCGTTTTTGAAGGGTCGATGGTAACTTGGAGACATCATCACCATAAACGACATAGCTAGAATCCCCACCTCGAAACCAAATACTCGTCGAATATTTGTCTGGACCCTTTATTTCCGTAGATGCATAGAACTGGTGAGAATCTGCATGTGGGTATTTCTTCTTGAACTTCTCCAACAGCTCGGCGTTCGATGTTGCGACCTTTTCATTTTCTTCTCTCCAATCTTGTTTGGAAAGACCTTCGTGATTCTGTACGAATAGTACCCTCTCATAAATTGTTTTGTCACCAAGTGCTATGCTAAGCGCCTTACCTGTCGTACCAAGCCAACCCATTAACTTTCCTCCACCTGTCTTAGTAGGAGGACCTTCATCTGTGATGAAGAAGTTGTCAGAAGTGGGTTCGAACCAACCAAGTACTGCATCAGGAAATAGATACTTGAACTGTTGCCACGCCTTTGTCATATTGAAGCTATACATACATACCGTTTATACCTTCAATATATAATGGTGATCTTAAACGTAACCACCACATCGTCTGACCATACTGTGTACCTCCCAGAGCCTATGAAGATACGGAGTATAGCCCTCATCGAGGTTACTATTCCAAACAGCTAGCACAATTTGAAGGCCGAGGGTGTCTTTAGCTGGTGGTCAGACAATGGCACGCGATCCCAAAAATACCGTATACCTATTGGAAATTACGATCTTAGCGAAGTGATAAGGTTCTTCAAGCCTGCAATCGACAATAGCGCTTTAAAGTTCATCGAAAAACCCGAACTTGGGGAGAAATCGTTGGAGATCTTGAAGAGGTTCCAAATGTCCGACTCACTATGCAATCTTTTAAGAATTTGTAGAGAAATATCTGATGTGGATCGAGTTGGGTTCCAGCCAAGCACACACTCCTATACCATGAAAACCTACCAAGAGATGTATGTCTGCTGCGATCTGGTGGATCCTCATAGCTCCCTCAATGTTATGAAAAAAGAAACCGATGCCAAACCCTCGCAAACTCTTGCCTGTATCCAGATTCGTGGTAATAGATTCCAACGAGTTACGTACTCAATACCGTATCACATAGAGATAGATGCTCGACCACGCCCTTCGAATAGCATTCGTTTGTCCATACGTAAGAAGACATGGCGTTTGATCGACTTTCATGATCAACCTCTGCACTTCGTATTAAAGCTAGGTATTGCTTAAGTATAACGCATATGATGGCAAGTGATTCAATTCAACCACTTCTTCCAACAGCACCAAATATCTATCCATCTCTTGCTAGTGGCACTGGAAAGAATTTCCGACTGCAAACGATCCGAGATACTCTTTCGGATATCGAAACTCAAGAAAAACACTACGAAGGCGTACGTAAGAAATATGCGCGTTCTCAAGGAATTGTCCATGGTGTCGCTGTGGTGACAGGAGGTCTATCTGTAGTCTTATCGGGATCTGGGTTGGGAGTAGCTCTAACCGGGCTTGGAATAGTGATTGGTCTACCACTTGGTGTTATTGGGGGGTTATGTGGATTAATTTCGGCATCTACGACTATTGGTGCTAAAAAGTTAGGAATAAAAGTTTCTAAGCATGAGAGGACAACTATGTTGGCAAAATCAAAAGTTAATACGATTCGTGATCTCGTGTCAAAAGCCCTACGTGATGAGAATATATCCGACTCTGAATACGGTCTTATCCTCGCTGAAGCAGATAAATACGAGATTATGAGGTCTGAAATTCGTAGTGAGACTTCGATGCTTGTGGGGGGTGAAAAAAGTGTGGAACAGATTCGAACCGAAGTGCGAAAGGAAATGAGAGAAAAACTTGGCAGTCTAGTGGGGTAAAAATAGATATCTCCTATGAAAGAAACGAACGTGGATCTCATTTTCACTTTACGAAATCGAACCCCTATCACTAGTTAGCCCATGTTTCATATAGATAGGCTCAAAGTGAGAATGGTAGACCCGAGTAATCTAATAAGTTCATCCATACTAGTTGTACACCATAGGCCTGTCAATTGTGGTGAAAAAAAAAAGAATGAAGAGAGGTCACATGACAATTTCTCTTCATTCTTTTTTTTTTCTTTCTTTTCTTTTTGTGTTTTCTACTCATCCACCCCATTTGGATCACTGATTGCGAGATCCGCTAACACCTTATCGAGTTCCACAACTAAGCACTTATCCTCTTGGTCTGCCCCCACATTTGGATCCTTCTCCGATTTCATCAATGCCTTAGCTAGTTTCGCATCGGCGCGCTTCTCCTTGCTAATTCGACGACGCTCTTTTACCCTACACTTTGAGCAACGCCCGTCACTAGTACGACAACCTCGACCACAATCCGAACATGGAACATATAGGTCGCACCCACCTTTCGCCTGGAAGTTGTGTTGAGCGCAATAGTCCGTCGTCCTAGAAACCTTCCTCGTGCATTTCGTGACCTTACCTCGCATCAGCCAATCGCAAGTTATTATCTCCTGCATCGTGCAATATACCTATATATATATTATACGTTTAATTGATATCTTAGTTGGTGCGTCTACGTTGAGGTTCTCCAATCACATGAACTTGTCTAATCTGTGTGGTAGGAGCTCGTCTAATCTGTGCGGTATTGATGTGTACTAAGATAACGACATACGTTAATATCGTGAAGTAAAGAATATATGTTAATACCATTGATGGATATACCGTATACTAATCGCTCCTCTAATTCAATCTCAGTCGTCACCGAAAATGCTCAGCGAGCCACTCAGTGGTATTGTAGTGCCCCTTTTGGTAGGTGTAGAGTATTATACAATCGAAGTCTCCATCCTCTACGGTTGGCTGAAAATACTCAACGAGCCATTTAACGACATCGAGATGACCACTTACACTGGCATCTAGTATAGCACCTGTTTACTGGCCTCTTGTAGTGCACCAGCAACGCCTTCATCATCTATGGTGTGCTGGAAGTTATTAGCTAACCATTTAACGACATCTAGATGACCCCATCTACTGGCATTTCGTATAGCATCAGCAACGCATTCATCATCTATGGTGGGCTGAAAATACTCAACGAGCCATTTAACGACATCGAGATGACCGTTTCCACAGACATCTAGTATAGTATCAACAATGTATCCATTATCTATAGTGGGCTGGAAGCGATTAGCTAGCCATTTAACGACATCGAGATGGCCATGCCAACTGGCATGTATTATAGCACCAACAACGTATCCATCCTCTCTAGTGATCTGGAAGTACTTAACGAACCACTTAACGCCCTTTTCGCAGGCTAATGCTAAATTATTGTAGAATGCGTGATCTGCGGAAATACTGAATTTCCTAGTCAGCTCGGCTCGCTCGTTATCGTTGCAAGCAGACCCCAAACCAAACATTAGTACTTGCATATGGAACTCCTGGACTACGTTTTCGTATCGCGCTAGAGACGCTGCATCGCCTAGACGTTTTGAAGTCGAAGCAATGCTTGCAAACGATGTAGGGCCTGCATACTCTACGATCTTAGTCAAGATTTCTAGGGGAAGGCATAATATGTTAGCCATAGTTCTTTGATATAGTAACTATGGTGTACGATATGTACCTAATACTATCCTTTCTCTAATAGGGGGTTGTTAGAATCTTAATCTCAGTCGTCGTGTGATATATACCTTATGATAGGTGTTTGAGGTGTTAGAAACCTCTAGTAGTATCGCCGGAGTCAAAATGATACTACCTTGTTTTTTTTCTATCGGCAAACGTTCGATGGCCCCGACCACGAGGGAGGGTGTCATCGAATGTTTGTTGATAAAAAAAACAAGGTGGTATCATTTTGATTCCGACTATACTACTCAGAAGTTTTCAGACTTGAGAAATCAGCCCCTATAGATGTTTCAAGTCTCGTTAGAAATTGACCTATATCATTATGACGTCAAATCAAAACAATCTATTGTTTAAACACAGGCTTCCCAGACTCGACGTATATTTCCCGCTTATTAGTCTGTTGGGTTACCTGTGGTTTATCGATTAGTTTCATAACGATCTCAGAAGAGTTTATATAATTGCTTCGTGTGAATTCCCTTTTCCGATTTCTACGAAATGAATCTTCAATAATAAAAGAATGATACTTAATGAAGTTGTGTGAGTGGTTTTTTGGCGATTTGGAGCCTTCTAAAGCAGTTTATTAGGATTCGAAATTTTGACCGTTGGCCGAGGCTCTAAGAAAGTTTACAAGGTAGGCAAGTCGACCTCGCCAAAGCACACACTTACCTCAAAGATCACCCAAAAATCGGCACTTTTCTTCCTCGCTCGCTATTCAGCTTTCGGCACAGGAGGGAATAGTTATCAAGCAACATCTGATCAGAGATTTAGGAAAATCCATCAAATTTATCATCGCCAAACGGCGGCTTACGGTACTTTGCGAAACGAAACGGTGCGAAACGGTATTTTGCCAAACGGTATTTTGCGAAACGGTATTTTGCGAAACGGTACTTTGTGAAAAAGTATTTTGCGAAACGGTATTTTGCGAAACGGTATTTTGCGAAACGGTATTTTGCGAAACGGTATTTTGCGAAACGGTAATTTGCGAAACGGTAATTTGCGAAACGGTATTTTGCGAAACGGTCCCCCAAGAACTGAAGTCTGTTATGATTTATGTGTTTTCCAATTTTTTAAAACTTTAACAGAAATCTTTCAGCAATGACCTCCATCTTTGGTACACATAAACTATGCATCCCAATGATATTGTAGCGTAAAATTCATAATGATGGAGATACCAGAACCAAAGTTAGTCGGTTGAGAAATTCACTTTTGAGAAATTTCAACCCCAAAATTTACTGAAATCAAAAAGTGTTAGTGTATTTACAATTTTAGAACAACTAATAGTTGCTCAATTGACTTCATATTGGTGCTAAATGGAACCCAGGTCTTGCTGATGGTTTCTGTGGATCGAAACAAGACAAATAGTTAAGATCTAGAAAAATTGTTTTTAGATTTTCAAAGGTACAGCATGTTTTGACAAAAATTTTCAATAGAAGTCAGTCGTGTCATTCTGAATGTCAGCTAAGCTGAACAGAAATCTTTCAGCTATGACCTCCATCTTTGGTACACATGAACTATATGATATTGCAGCATAAAATTCATAACGATTGAGATACCAGAAGCAAAGTTAGCCGGTTGAGAAATTCACTTTTTAGAAAATTTCATTGCAAAAATGAGAACATTAGATTAAAGATTTTAGTTCTAAAAATTGGGAAAACCCAACATGATAACTTATATTCATGCTTGACGTAAACGATGTTGAAAAATCATGCTGTACATCAAAATCTAAAAGCTAATTTTCTGGATCTTAACTAATTGTCTTGTTTCGATCCACAGAAACCATCAGCAAGACCTGGGTTCCATTTAGCAACAATATGAATATTGGTTGTTATAATTCTAAAATTGTAAACACACTGACATTTTTTTATTTCAGTGAATTTTGGGGTTGAAATTTTCTCAAAAGTGAATTTCTCAAACGGCCAACTTAATGGCCGCCATGCAAACCCAGCTCGATCTCAGCATACAGATAATACAACTAGGGTTTCTATACACCAAATACCCTGGTCCCAGAGGTTTCTCCCAGAGGTTTCTCTCTAGAAAACCTCTGGGACCAGGGTATACACCAAAAGAAAGATCAACGAAGTTGAAGTTGCATCGGTATTAATGCATGTCTTGCCACATCGTTTACGTCAAACATGAAAATCAGTTCTGAAGTTATCATATTTGGTTTTCAAACCTTTTCGAAAATAAATTCTTGAACAAATGTTCTCATTTTTGCATATGACAGAATTCGAACACACATCCTGAACATACGAAAGAAAAAAATTGATGATATTTGAACGAACTGTTTAGGAGAAAGGTGGCGCCGAAAAGTCAAATATTCACGGCACGGAAACCAGGATGAACAAAGACAGTTTCAACCATGCTCTGAAAACTGAACGATTTCTCTTAGAATATAACTCATGAAGTAGAAATATCACGAGCAACTGAGAGAGGATAGCCGTGTGAACAGTTGTCATACAGGATAAGTTCTAAAAGTGATTATCCATTCCGCGAGACCCGATTGACCAGTGTAATAAACCGCTTAACACTGCACGCAGTTAACGCCATTACAGATAAGTTCTTTATTCTATAAGTACTGAGATTTATTCACAGAAATGACAGTGATGAAACAGTCGTTCTGTTTTTAGGCAGAGCCAATAAGCGACGTGAACGATGAAATTTCACTAGTGAAAAAACATCGTTCGCGGCTTCTGATTGGACGAACGATGTTTTTTCACTAGTGAAAAAAATTCGTACGGGAAACTACGTCATCCTTGGCGCGCAAGCTGGCAAGCCGCCTTTGATCAAAGTTCAATATGTCGGAAAGATTTGTTGACGCCGGTTCGGTTGCTGATTTTATTTCAGGACAAGAAAACAAAGCCACTGTACAAAAAACACAACGAGACATAAAGCTTCTTCGAAAGTTTTTAGAAACCAAGAATGAGCTTAGAAAAATTGAAGAAATTCCAGCTGTGGAGCTGAACGAATAAATGTGTGAGTTTGTCATTTCAGTCAGGACAAAAGATGGGAAAGACTACGAGCCTTCTTCGCTCCGAAGTTTATTAGCAAGTTTTGAGCGACACCTGAAGAAGAAAAGCTACTCCGCCAGTATCATGAATGACCTCGTATTTGAGAAGACAAGGAAAGTCCTTCTCTCCAAACAGAAAGAGCTAAAGAAAAAAGGAAAAGGAAATAAGCCAAACGCTTCGGTAGCTTTAACTAGAGATGAAGTCAATACGCTATACGAAAAAGGCCTTCTTGGTACACGAAATCCTGAAGCGCTTCTGAACACACTCTGGTTAAATAACACCATACATTTTGGACTCAGAGGCTGTAAAGAAAATAGAGATATGTGCTGGCATGGGGTGATGTAAAGTTGAAGAAAACGGACGGCAAGGAGTTTTTGTAGTTTAATGAAAGACAAACGAAAACAAGAACCGGTTCAGACTGCCGTGATGTCAGGGCAATGCCGCCTAAAATGTTTGCTACCGACGGGATCAGAAAAAGATCCTGTAGTGGTCTACAAGCTCTTCGCTCAGAAAAGACCTGAGAAAATGAAGGAAGACGATTCTCCTTTTTATCTAGCTGTAAATAACAACTTAAAGGCAGATTCGCTTGAAACGAAAGACTGGTTCAAGGGTAAAGAATGTGATGTAAAGTGGTAAGCTGTAGTGGTTCAAGGGTAGTCCTGTTAACAGTGGCTCAAAAAGCAGGAATCAACAACGACCGCCTCCGAAATCACAGCAGTAGAAAGACTATGATTCAAACTCTAAGCGATAATGATATTCCACCGACTCATATCGCTCAACTATCAGGACATAAAAACTTAAAGAGCATAGAAAACTACAGCAAAGTGTCAACAAAACAGCAAATGAACATGTCCAAAGTTCTTAGCATTGCTATAGCTGGTACAGCAACAAAGACATCCTCGTACGAAACTGCTAATATTAATCCAGCCATATCTCCATCCACTTCTGACTCACAGCAATCTATGGCTTTATTCAGCGGGGCTGTCATTCAAGGTGGCAATTTTCCCATCAACATAAACACAGTTAATCAATCACCAAAGTTCACACTAGAGGAATCTAACTTAGCTACTGCTGAAGTATCGACACGATGGAAGAGAGTGAGGCCTTTGGTCGACAGTGATGATGAGTGAGCTTGACTTGACTTTAAATAACATTAATCGTTATTTTGAATAGTTAAAAGCAAATTTAGCTGCTTTATGATTTCCTTTTTTTCATTTTGCAAAAACTTGAAAAGAAAATGTTTAACTTTTATACTTTTGAGTGAATAAAACTCATATTGACTATTGGTTGTTTGATTTGAAAGAAATCTCAGTACTTATAAAATAAACAAATAACTTCATGGTTGGTTCGATTGTACGATTTTTATTCACTTGTTGTGAAAGAATCACAAACGAACGAGCGAGTCCGTTTCGCAAAATACCGTTTCGCAAATTACCGTTTCGCAAAATACCGTTTCGCAAAATACCGTTTCGCACCGTTTCGTTTCGCACCGTTTCGTTTCGCAAAGTACCGTAAGCCTCCCGACCCTACCCAAAACGATGCAAATCGCCTTTTTTCATGGGGGACCCCCACGCGTGAAATTATACTTCCGCTCGAGGAACAGAAACAAATATATCATGCCAATCAGAGAGACCATTACTAGGCCTTTTAACGAAACTGGCGGTTACAGACTAATTTTGAATTTGGAACTCGCGAAAATTTCTCACGTGGAACTGTCATAACACTCGGTGAAGACCCCAGCCAACTGTCTTGGTCCTCTTATTGGCGAGTTCCAAATTCAAAATTAGTCTGTAACCGCCAGTTTCGTATAATTTCACGCTTGGGGGTCCTCCCATGAAAAAAGGCGATTTGCATCGTTTTGGGTAGGGTCGGGGAAATTTTGGAACGCTTTGGTCATTCTGGTTCTTACAGATCATTGCAAGGTCCGCGCTTTTTGGGTCTTGAGGAGGCCGGTTTGGGGATGATAAATTTGATGGATTTTCCTAAATCTCTGGTCAGATGTTGCTTGATAGCTATTCCCTCCTGTGCCGAAAGCTGAATAGCGAGCGATTAAGAAAAGTGCCAATTTTTGGGTGATCTTTGAGGTAAGTGTGTGCTTTGGCGAGGTCGACTTGCCTACCTTGTAAACTTTCTTAGAGCCTCGGCCAACGGTCAAAATTTCGAATCCTAATAAACTGCTTTAGAAGGCCCCAAATCGCCAAAAACCACTCACACAACTTCATTAAGTATCAATCTTTTATTATTGAAGATTCATTTCGTAGGAATCGGAAAAGGGAATTCACACGAAGCAATTATTTAAACTCTTCTGAGATCGTTATGAAACTAATCGATAAACCACAGGTAACCCAACAGACTAATAAGCGGAAAATATACGTCGAGTCTGGGAAGCCTGTGGTTTAAACGCTAAGGATCACGGTCGCGGGAGGGGGACAAAACAGCAACAACGCAAAGGAAATCGCTATCAAATGCATTTTGTAGAGCGTAGAATAGCGGTATTAAACAGCCACCAAATACGGTAAATATTGTGGGATAAACATTGATACAGCTGATATCTGGAAACCAGACAATTCGAAGTTAAATCAGTTTCCTCAGCAGAGCAGATTTAGTTCAAAATTCTATTGTTCAAGTCGATCCTGTCCCCCTCATAAACAAGCCGTGACGTCATAATGATATAGGGTAATTGAGAGTCTACGTTTGTGAAATAAATTTTGAGCAGATTCAAGCAAAATTCTTAAAAGTTATGACATTTTGTTTTAACTCGTAAAGCGTTGTCGAAGTTTCGATGCAAAATCTGTAAATTATTTATATTCAACCGACATTTATGTTGTTAACAAAGAAAACCGTACTAGGCAATCATGAAATAATTAAATACCTCCTGGTCCCTGAGGGCACCTTAACAAAAAAATAAAATAAAGTAGGTCGCTCACTTGCTTTATTCTCACGAGCCGAACACATACGTTGCTATGTACTATCTACATTTATAAAATAGTTTCGATAGTACGCGCGCTCTGATTGGCTGTAAGCCGTGTTTCTATAACTCTATAGAAACATAGACAGTTGAGCGCGCGCTTAAGCTAGTTGTGAGAATTTACGTTTTGGTTATCAAATTAAGCGAGCGTTTCCGTGCTTTTATTCGTTTATTTTATAAAGGAAATAGAAAACATTTCCCCCTTGTTTCTATAGAGTTATAGAAACTCTTGTGGAAGTTTGGAAGAGCTCGAAATAGCTGTGGAAACACTCGCCCTACGGGCTCGTGTTCCCACTGCCATTTCTCGTTCTCCCAAACTCCCACTCGTGTTTCTATTTAACAAATAAAGAAGCCTTAGCCATGTTTTATACTATCATAAAACACGATGGGCATTTGAGAACATGAGAGAAATGTTAAAGCACAAGCCGAAGGCGCGTGCTTTCAACATTTCTAGAGTGTTCTCAAATGACCAGAGTGTTTTATGATAGTATAAAACATGGATTTAAGGCTTCTTTATCTGTTTTATAATATAGATTTACGCGCGCGATGAAAGGAAACCGCCAGTTGAAAACTATATAACACGGCTAACCATGTTATATACTCTGATAAAACATGGCTTCTTAGCCAATCAGAGCGCGCGTACTATCGTATCTATATTATAAAACTCTATAGAAACACGGGAAATGTTTTCTATTTCTTAAATGTAGAGCAGGGTCTGGAGCGAAAACACGTGCACACTGCGTGCGATACGTAAACTCGTCACGCTACACGCCGTGACAAATATAGTCCAGCAGTCGAAGCAAAGGTCATGATCGAACGAGGCGAAAAACGAATATTTCTACAAGACCTCCTTGAAAATGAAAATGAGTTCTCCTTCAAATAACACACTGAAACAAAGATCAGTAAGGAAGCTCTCTGTCAAGGAGAAGATCTCTGAGGCAAAGCCAAAGGTTTACGATTATGGGAAACGGTGAGAGAGTATTAAAGCTAGCGACCTAGCGAGACTTCTATACTATAGCTGTATTCTGTTGCTTGGGATTCTGTTCTAATAATGTAATCTGCACGCAAGCAAAAATAGAATTAGCGTCTTGATTTGGACGTTTTGTTATTTCTCCTAAGGATTCACCAGCTGGAGGAATCGTTATTTACATCTACAAGTGGTTTTGATAACTACAGAGGGATTCTAAATTTGTGTCTTGTTCTCTTGGTAAGTATCGGACTCTAGTTTATAATAGAGATGGCTGTGGCTTAGGCTACGGTAATAGTTAGATTATGCAAATGTTAAGTCCGGGCAGGCAGCATATGTCAATATCCCCACCTTTTGTCCCCCCCCCCCTCGGGCTTAACATTGATAGGTACATAAAGATTATGGAGGATTCATACAAGACCGACCCTCCCCACCCAGGGACTACATGTAGGTGGGGATTTGATAAAACCCTCAGTCAAATGCTGAAATATGCCCATACCTCTGGGGATGTTGTCCAACTACAAAAGTTTACAAATGACAGACAGACAGAAGAGGTTTATTGGCACTTTGCAGACATTGATGTTTACATCAGTGTTGAATCTAATAAATAATTAATAATGACTAAGTAGATGATTGAATAGTCTATTAAAAGTCTTGTTATAGGGTAATATATATTACATAAATTTATTGTGGAAACAGATGGCAAGTTACTTATTATACGGGATCTAATTGTAAGGCAATCAGATATGTATTTGGCTGCTCTTCTTGCAATTTTGGTATCTGGCTTAAGTACATGTATAAGGGTTAAAATAAGGGTTAAAATTTGCAATTGGTCATCATTAGTTTCCTTTTGGGCTATTTTCAATATATTTTCCAGTGAAGCATATAATTCGTTTCTCGGCACTTAGTAGTATGTGTATCTAATTATAAAGTGCCGTTCATCCTCTAACTTCGGGTTGGTTAAGTTGACTCCTGCATTACTGTTCATTTAATTAATTAAGTAAGTAAAGGTTATTTGGACTTTAGTTTATATACCGTAAACAGCGGCAGATAAGCCAGACCTTTTTACCCAAAATCTTTCTTGCAAATCGGGTGTGGCTTATCTGCGAGAACATCTATAAAAGTTCAATAAATTACCATAAATTAACAAAGTTTTAATAAAAAACAAAGCCAAAGAGCTGTTAAGTGTTGTCTGTTTCTTGTTCCGGATCCTTCCGTTAAATCTTCTTCGTTAAAAGATCTTTTTAGCGGTTAACAGTCGCTTTTCTCAAACAACGAAATGTCGCTACACACAGAGTCTCCATTCCACCGCAGTGTTGGCATTTCCCTGTAACGTTCCTTCGTGAGTGAGAAAATACCACCCTATTGATCTGGAGTACTCACGTGGTAGATGACCAACTGTTGTTCCGCTGTTTATAGCACTTTAACAGTAAATTTGTTGAACTGATTTTCTATCTCTCTATGAGCAATCAGTTTCTCCCCAATAGATGACTTCCAGATGTCCTTGTAGATGTGATAACCACGTACATGTACATGTATGGAAGATGAAAAGGCAAACTTCTCACTGCGCTCCAAGCATTCTATAAGTATCCAGTTTTCTCTCTTCCAATAAAATGTGTGGTTACTAAGCTTTGATGAACGTGACTGCAAGCATGTTTTTGTTGATGTGAAATTCAGGACAACATTTAGCTTACAATCGACCTTGGACGAAAAAGTATCTTCAAGCAAATGCAATGGAAAGTTCTATTGTACCGTAAAGTTCTGAAAGTAGCGAGGTTGTTACTTTCGGATTTAGCAACCTTAGGTAACTGTTACTTTCGGGGGGTCGCTACTTTCGGGTGGTCGCTACTTTCAGGGTGCTAAAATCGTTAACTTTTAGGAGCCATACCGTGTACCTAAAATGACATTGTGTACAGTATTTTCAATTGACAAACAACAAATATTTACAGGATCTAGAACGTTCAAGTTTTTCCTTGAGTTTGCTTCTGAGGTGCCTCTCAAACCCTTCTGTTCCTTGACCTCATAAATACAGGGCATCTCCAAGCCGCCATCCTGAACCCAAACACCTTCGGGCGTACTTCTGCTTTGGCCGGTAACATGGCATGATACGTTTATTGTCTTGTCTTGTTAGCTCAGTTGGTAGAGCACGGTCTAGAGTGCGGGAGGTCAGGGGTTCGAACCCGGCCGCGTCCTTGGGCAGGGACATTTATAAGCCGTTGGCCTTGTCTCCTTCTACTTCTAATCAGTATTTCAAGGGGACGTGAAAGAATCTGTTGTACTACTCGAAAAAGAGAAGGGGATTGTCACCCGGTACAACAGCCTGGCCATTGCACTAACCACACACTCAACATTGTAAACTGCGTGGCTGCCATTGGCACCATAAAAGCAGTCCGATACAGATTCACTGACGGGATATGTCAGTAAAATGTAAAGCGCCATGAGACTGTGGTGATATGGCGCTATATAAATATGGCCTATTATTATTACCAATGGTTTGTACAGGACTTCTGCAAGACTATCAGGGACATGACCTATTGTTTTCTCTTGGCCATTGCTGCTTGTTCCTGCTTTCATGACCACTGCGATTGCATGGCTTGAAGAAGTATTGGAAGGCTCAGGCACGCAGCTGCAGTTTTCATTAATTTTTGGTTTACAACGATAGCAGTGATCTCCTTTGACCCGTGAAATGATCATAAATACAGAATTTACTGTGCACTGGAGTCATACTTGTTAGTGTAGACTGACTGTGGTAAATCTGGCCAATGCCCAATAATCCGTGTTACTTTTGGGGGGGATCGCTTCTTTCGGGGGGTTTGTTAGCAAGCATCAATTTTTACTGTTACTTTCGGGGGGTCGCTACTTTTGGAACTTTACGGTACACTGTATGTGTAGGCAAGTAGACATGAAGTTTCAACACTTTCAGATTTAAAATCATGGGTAAAAGGATGGAGTAATCTCGTTGAAAGGTCAACAGGGCAAGGAAGGTGATGCAGATTTCTGATCTTGATTTTCCTTTCAAAACTTTTTTCCAAAATTTGAGCTTCTAAACTCTGGGTGCTGCTTATCTGCGAGTGTGGCTTATCTGCCAGTGTTTACGGTACTCTCTGTGTAAGACTCCAAATAAAAAATGTGTATGTCTATGTTTTAATATGTTCAGCTATTTTCGTGAGATATCCAGTTGTATTATAGGGACCATTCATTTTTTACACCAGGGGGAGGAGAGGGGTGCAAGATTTCTAAACAACAATATTAAAGCCTTTTAACCTCCTCCATTCAAATTAAATATAACAAGACCCCAATGCCGGTACATATTGCAATCCTATAAGATCCCCCCCCCCCTCTAAGAAAAAAAACACCAGTGACAATATTTGGTAATTTGAAACATCAGTTTTTTCAGTACCAGTTATTGCACAATTACCCCAGAAAACTTGGCATGCATGCATGGACACAAAATTGTGACCTCATGCACTCCTGTTATTACAACTGTTTTGTTTATTAACATTCCTGGCTTAATCTACTTGTCATCATAATTATGTAGACTATTACAGGAAAGTTGGAGACATGCAATTCAATATTATCACCTTTTTGCAATCTTGGATTGAAAGCGAGGCTACTGGGTTGTCCCACTAAGCCAGGTTACATTGTGCTTTCTATTTGCTCTGTTGTTGGTCGCGAGTTTGGATGAAAAAGCTACTTCATCTCCACTTATGTACATGTGTAATCCAAATTGTACAAAATAATAATAGCTGGAAAAGAATATATCTAGGGATTCTTTTCGCATATTTGCTTCCAATTAACAGCTTGGAAGGCGATGGAGGTAAAAAATACATGGAGATGTCAGCCCACGCTTCAGGCTTTGATAAATAGCCAGAGTGTACATGTATTTAGACTCATTCTATGAATGATTTGGGTTGGAAATTATTAGTTTTTTTGGGGGGGAGGAGGGGTAGGTTTTTAGAAGGTTTGTTATTAAGATTTGAGAAAATGCTTTATCAATGAACCAAGTGGCAGGGTCGGGGGGGGGGGGGGGGGGGGGGGAGGGAGTTCTCCCTATATTTACATGTAGCTGGTAGTGATGGTTGTTATATTTTTTAGGGGTTGAAATCGGCAGTTTAGTATTTTTTGGGGTTGCCCAAGCGAAATCCCTTTAAAAAAAAAGAGCTTGTATTTTTTAGGGACAGGTATAAAAACTTGGAACAAAGAGATGTATTTGATGCTTGACAATAAATGGCAATTAATGTACTTAAAATAGTCAATTATTATTTGTTATTTTTAGGGTAATTTTTAGACCATAAGGTGTATTTTAGGGTGGGCAATTTTTCATGGCTTGGTATTTTTAGGGACCGTATTTTTCAAGGTTTTTCAACGGTCATCCCTACCCTTTTTACATAGTTGAAGAACCCCCCGGATGGATGGATGATAACATTGGTCTGTAACTACTGTATATCATATATACATGTACATATAATGGGCTCCTGATACGTACATGTATATGTACAGTGTATATGCTTGTATGCAATTAAAATGATGATAATGACAGTAACTGACTTGTAATGGCGGACCATTGTCAACAAATGGCTACTCAGAAATTGACCAAAATTAACCCATAGAGAAAATGAGATATGGGTCATTTCACTATGTACAATGATGATAGTGATAATGTAAATGATATTATACTGATGATGATATTAATGCAAAACAATATTGAGATTAATGAAAGTGCTAATAATGAACAATGACTATATAAAATAATTAATATAAAAAATCACCTAACTTTAGTTGATATTGTTATGGGCAGCCATCACGTTTTGTATCACTATTAAGCAATTATTGGATGAGGTTGAGCATGACAGCAAAAATTATCAAGACAGAGGCCTGTGTTATCAGCCGAAGGCTGAGGCTGATAACACAGACCGAGGTATTGATAACTTTCGCTGTCATGTGAAAACCAAATTCAATAATTTATACATTTTTAGCTCAAGTTTTAGCAAAACAAAAAGCTATCTAAAACAAAGCTAAATGAAATGCCATATAAAATTGGTTTGTTTACTCTTTCTTATTCAAGCTAAAAATTGGAGAAGGAATGACTAGAAACATACTGTAGCTGAGTGCTTAAAATAGCAAAATGGTTCAAAATAACTGCCCTGCTTTCTAGCGTAAAATTGTCGTATTTGCTTATCATCAAGCACTATTAAGTATTATCTGCTAGCATGTTTTCAGCCTATCAGAATCGAGATGTATAATAATAATATATAATTATCATTCAATCATGTAAATCAGTTGAACTAGTTATATTCATGTATTCAGGGTAGAAATTGATTGTAAAAATAATTTGTACTACATTTGTATGTTAATAAATACAGAGCTGCCAGACCCCCAAACTGTCTCAGTTGTCTGTTATGGAGTTTAGATACTGGTATATTACAATATTATTACTACTTCATAATCAATGCAACTATGATATGTTTTTTTAGAGCCCACACATATATAGCTAATAATACATTTATATAGCTGGCTGTGTACTGTGGCATTTGGACTTTAACAAATCCCCCTGAGGCTTGAAGGGAATTGTAATCACTAATTTCCTGAAATGTTATGCTATCACTTTGTAATACTATCATCACCAAGGAACAAAACTAATCTCGGAGAACTTTAGTTTTTCTCTGCCTAAAGATTGCAGCAGTTGAGTTACTTTTCAAAACTTTGTTATTATTCTTGATTGAGTGCCCCTAATAAAATGTACAGGATTAACAGGCATTGCACCCTGCTAGGGTTTAATAACTTGCCATTGCATGCATGGCCGTCTATTTTTCCTTCTTGCATGCCAATGAGGGATGGCCTTTTAAAGATTGACAACACCCCTTCAATCACAACTATGCACAGACATGTTTTATCAACTGGACCAGTAGCAACTAATTTCAGTTTTTTTTTTGCAGGTTTTATCCAACTTCCGTGTTGCTTTGGATAATATCTTAAAGTGAGTATTGAAGAGGAGTCGTGTCTGGCTCTATAGCTAGTTTCTATTTCATATTTTTGGTAAAGGGGGGGGTGGGGTGGGGGGGGGGGGGTGGGGGTGGATTCAGGAAAGGGAGTCTAATAAATATTACTAACTAAAGGTTACAAGTGCATATATATATGTATGTACATGTACATGGCCCAAATATTTTATAATTGATTCTACATTAACTGATTACATGAAGGGTAAAATATTTCTTGATTAGAGTGTTGAATTTGAGTTATAATAATAATAATAATAATATTTATTTACGTATATAGCGCTATTTCCAAAGAATAGCACTTACATGTAATATTACAACCATTAATGGGCACCTTACGACTTATTTACTACAATGAATAGAAATGTAACGTAAAAATTCTATAGCAACTATTAAAATATGGAAAACATGTATTACATAATATTATGTACATATTCGTACATGCATGTACATGTATGTCTCTGAAGCCATTTTTAATTAACAGTAGGCTTTTCTAAAAAGATAGGTTTTTATCTGCTGTTTAAAACTGGACGCTGAGGCTGCAAGCTAAGCCTTACTTCTTGTGGAAGCGAATTCCACACAGGAAAATGCCTTAAAACCGCAAGTACATAAGTTATATGGTTAGCTCAGTTGGTAGAGCACGGTCTAGAGTGCGGGAGGTTGGGGGTTCGAATCTCGGCCGCGTCCTTGGGCAAGGACTTTTATAAGCCGTTGGCCTTGTCTCCTACTTCTAATCAGTATTTGAAGGGGACGTGAAAGAACCTGTTTTACTACTCGAAAAAGAGCAGGGGATTGTCACCCGGTACAGCAGCCTGGCCATTGCACTAACCACACACTCAACATTGTAGACTGCGTGGCTGCTATTATATAGCGCCGTAAAGCAGTCCGAAATAATTCACTGACGGGATACTGTATGTCAGAAATATGTAAAGTGCCATGAAACTGTGGTGATATGGCGCTATATAAATATGGCCATTATTATTATTATATGATGGTACAACTAGTCATTTACTAGATGCAGATCGAAGATTCCGTCTAGGGACATGAAAATCAATTAGATCTCTAATATATTGTTGAGCTAGACCGTTTAGTGCTTTATGTGTCAGAAGCAATAGTTTGTAAACAATCCGCTCTTCCATCGGCAGCCAGTGCAAATTAATCAGTACAGGTGAGATATGATCATGCTTCCGAGTAAGTGACACTACTCGAGCTGCCGCATTCTGAACCTTCTGTAGGCATTCAATAAGATACAGGTACCGCCTGAAATTATTGACGCATTTACCGCGGCTTTACCGCGTGCAAGACCGCGGTATGACCGCGGTAAAACCTAACATGTATTTCCTTTAAAATGGCACTTCATAGCTATTTGTGTGTTAAAACTGACTAGAACAAGAAACGCTTCAGAATAAGCTTCTCAAGTCTCGCTTTGCTAGCACGGCCATTTGTGTGTTAAAACTGAATAGAACAAGAAACGCTTCGGAATAAGCTTCTCAAATCTCGCTTCGCTGGCACGGCCATTTGTGTGTTTAAACCAACTAGAACAAGAAACATTTGTGAATAAGCTTCTCAAGTCTCGCTTCGCTAGCACAGCCATTTGTGTGTTTAAAATGACTAGTACAAGAAACGCTTCGGAATAAACTTTTCAAGTCGCGTTCACTAACACGGCAATAATCTTCAATAATCTTCATCTGACAAACTTTAGCTACTGTAGTTTCAACTCAGATCTGTCAATCCTTCAGAATTCTTGTTGAAGTAATTGCGTATGTTTCAATTGAGGAAGCCAGCTTTTTGGGGTGCTTCTTGGTGTAGCAGATTCGTTGTTTGATTCATTGTTTCTGGGGTTAGGGTTCTTTGTATTTCAGGGTATTGTTTTGCTTTAGAAGACAATAGTTTTCTTTGTTTACGTCATGTGGTGATCTGTAACACCAAGAAACCCCCGCTTTTTGGAGATACAAAGAAGATCTGTTGACATGGGCTTACTGTACTTTGCGAAACGAAACTGTACTTTGCGAAACTACTTTACAAAACTATACTTTGCGACACTGTACATGTACATTGCGAAACTGTACTTTGCGAAACGCGCACTTACAGTGTAGGCACTACTGGGAACAGCTACAAACAATAATCTTAGTTTATACTTACTTTCACATATAGAGCGCCGGGTAGACTTCTTAATACTTGCTCCTTTTTACAAACAGTTTGTAAAACCATGATCCATGGTAAAACTCTTTACAGTTCCGGCGATCCCGTCGGCCATATTGCAATAGTAACCACGCTAACTGGAATAGTAACCACGCTAACTGGAATAGTAACCACGCAGACACGACAACGAGGCTGCGTTGACCCGACCTCTAGTATTTGTTACAATTTTTCCCATACGAAAAGTTGGTAGTCCTTTGATAGCTCAGACAGCAAAGCTTTGCTGGCAAATGATAAGGTCTACTAAACAACACATTCTGGAGTTCTTTTTATTTAATGTGGATCCGTTTTCAAAGGTAATGAGGTCCGAGCCTTGAATTCCGCGACACAGAAGTGTGACATTTTCCGCGAACTGATTTGAATAATCAATGACTCCGCAGTGTTTGTTTTGTTTTGAGATCGCACCAAATATTCTCTGCAGATAAGATTTTCTTTTAGAGAAGTTAAGGGTTTTATTTAATGTCGGCAGCAGTCGATCATTGTCGCAAAAGTTAATTTCATCTCCCTCAGCTGAGTGCCGAAGCATTGGGCAAAAAATACATTAATCATTGCTCAGTTGTTAGACTATTGTGTTGTAAGTTCATTAGCCGCGGCTTTACCACGGTAAAACCTTGGTCATACCGCGGTACGTTGTACCACGGTCAATGGATGCAGTTTGCCCGCGTCCGTATGCATCAATAATTTCAGGCGGTGTAACTAGGAATTCCATACAGAATTGAATTACAAAAATTTAGTCTAGATGTTACAAGTGCATGAACTAGAGTTTCTGCGGATTGATGGCTAAGATATTTTCTGAGGTGATAGAATCCAGACTTGCAAATGTTAGCGATGTGTTAATTGTTCCATAGATAAGGAGGAGTCCAACAGAACTCCAATGTTGCGAGCATGTGAAGATCAATGAATCACATCATCGCATACATCATTATAAAAAGGTTTATATTTCAAATAAAATTATGCTTATAATTAAATGATGTCAAATGGGGAATTTACTGTCATTTCATTCTGATTATAATTTACTTCTGATTTAGACAAAATATTTGGTAAAATCACACATAGAAGCTTCAAACATAAGCTAGAGTTGTATATAAAAGATCATTTACCAGTATCTCTTCCAGCAAGTTTTTGCATTATAAATTATAAGGTAATAAAGTCAACATACCATTGGACGGAACGAATTCTCAGGCATGTATGTAAATCTCCCTAGAGGAGGCACACAAAAACGTTTTCAAGCCTGTCCGAGACATTCACTTTATATAGATACCAACCTTATAATCTTGTTTAGTGACTCTATATAAAGATCTATATAAAGTGGGTCTATATAAAGATTCAAGATTGAGGTCTTGATTGTGACTCTTTATATAGACCCTCGCTCTCGCTAGTGATTATGAAGTCGACATGTATACATATAGGAGCGAGACAGTACTACTTGAAACGAGCCACAGTATTGGCTAACCCAACAATACAAAACACCCTAACTTTTAGAATGAGCAGTATGAAAACAATAGAACTACAGTATAATGGGTTCAATCAGAATACAGGTCTCGAGCGGTACTGCATGTATCAGGCTCGCTCACTGCGGCAGCAATACTAATTTTTGTGTGGTGGGGCCTTCTTTGGGTGCCTTGTCAGAGCAGTGCATCGTAGTTGTGTGCAAGGACACAGAAACAATATGCACAGATCAAACTAAGTGCATTGTGGTCATGCGCAAGGATACAGAAACAATATGCGCGATCTTCCACATGTACTGGCTTTCTTTTCGTTTGGGTGTGAAGGTGTATATATTTTTACTGCTCTTATTCAGCATCTTCACATGAATGTGGCCCTTATTCGTACTTAGAATCTGTTGTTATTGCCACCTACAGCGAGTGTAAATAAATTGTGATCACCTTCATTTGTATTTTTACCACAATTCCTTCAGTGCTCCTTATTAGTCGTGTTTTGATGTGAGGTTTACTAACCCACAAAATATGTTTTGTAACTTGATGATCATGCTAAGTTGACGACTCCACACGTCACTGGAGTCATTTTTTTGTATACATGTAGTTTGATAGTTTGGGGTAGAGATAATGACTATTTTCCAAAGAGCAAGATCTTATCAACATTATCAAAAAAATTTCTATTACCTTCAATAAAGTCAAATCAGTATAGTTACAGCGGGGTTCAAAACACCCAAATTAGGATATCTCAATAACAATTGATTTCCAGTGTTTACGCTTCATCGGACTCCGATATACATGTATGCATGCATGTTTCCGGAGAACAGCATTTTTTTTTGCTGGGAATCATAAGAAAATTTTGGGAATTGGTTACCCTGCGAACAGAGGTTTCTCATATCTCTGCCTTTCCTGTCGCCGAAAGAAACCTAGCTCTGCCACGAAACGATCACTTTTCGCATTGAACATGCCTACTTGCAACCTCCAAAATCTTGGAGGTACATGTAAACCACGTGATAAACCAGTTACCAAACCGGTTTTACCTGTTTGATATCACTCGGGCATGACTTTTTGGCGATCTTCGCTGGTTTTGCAAGAGCCCACAGTATCCTTCGCAGCCGTTATTTATGTTGTCACGCGTTTGTTGTTTGCCGACGATTGATACGAACGGGCTTCAAACTCCAGCTTTGTCTTCTTCTTATTTTGCTGAACTGCACAGAAGACCTTGAAATTACCGTTCAATAAATCTACCTTAATTTATCCTAAAGAAAGCTTTGATTTGTACCTTCGAAGAAGGACATTCATTTTATTTTCTTCAATGCCGTTTATAACAATAGGAAATGGACAATCTGAAATCTACAATGTTTACCGCCTCGTTTTTTTCGGCCAATGGCAATCCAGATGCCGTGGCACATGCTCAACGCGAAAAGCAATCGTTTCGGCGACAGGAAAGGCAGAGAGATGAGAAACCTTTGCTCGCAGGGTAGGAATTGGTAGATTCAGGGAAATTACCGTGAAATTATTGATTTGTTGGGACAAACTGAAAATAATCTGGGATAACTGAAACATGCCACAGCTCAAATAGGCTTCTGGCAAAAGACATGTAACCCAAAGCTACACAATAGACTCATCTAACACACATCACACCTTGACATTTTTGTTACTCAGTAATATATTTTCCTTCTCCTCAATTAGCTGACAACAGACATATATGCAGGAGGCGGTGCTGACAGTTAAGGCACACACAATGTATTGTACATGTCCTTTTGCTGTACATTAATTTACACAATTTATGTAACATATTAAGATGCAATCACACACTGTGCCAGTGTACTCTGCCATATATGAAAAACCACAACCAATTCCACTGTCAGTATATGTGGCTAAAAGTGGAAACGTATTCCCCAGCTCAATGCAGGAGTACTGACTTCTGGGAGTTGAAAGTCTGAAAACTACCACAACTGTGTAACATGGTCATCAAAAACTGACATAACTAAAGTTAATGGTGGAAAGAAACGACTATAACTGTTGCAGTCAGGACCACGAATACCTAACTACAACTGACATGTCCTTATATACTCAAGTGTTCCCGCCAAAACTCCACTCCATATATGGCATGTATCCACAGGGATACCAACATAGTCTTTTGGATAAGGAACTCCTTTATCTTTTCCTTTCATCCAAAGAGATATATCATTTCCTTCTCCTCAATTAACTGGCAACAGATACCCACATGTATATGCAGGAGGCGGTCCTGACAGCTTAACTGTACACATGATAGCAAAAACATATATGAACAGTGTAGGTTACAGGTGCATGGATCACAACTGGTAACCAATGAATCAGGCATACCACACAATAGTATACAGATCAAATACAATAAAATTAATTATAAATGCCCAATGTCTTTAAGGCCAATAGCCTGGAAACAGGTAACCCTCGCCAAATCCGATCTACAGCCACCAGATGAAGTGCAACATGGCAGTTTGATGCAGTAGATTACATGTACGTAGCTCTACCAGAGGGCAGACTCTGCAAGCCATAATCCCTGTTGTCCAATCCAATAGGAGGCCACATGGTTAGCAGGTCTGGAAGTGGAAGACTCCAACTGGCAATACATAAGCCAGTAGGACCTTATCAAGGTCATGAACTCCATATTGTCAATGATGAAAGACCAACCCACAATAAGGTCTGAAGTACATTGTACATGACTAGACACAAACTGGTAATAGCTATTACCTCCTCAAGGACTTGAACTTCATTCAGAATAACAGATGACCCCCATCAAGGTCAGACCATCAACATTATTGGTTAGTAAAGTTTAAGAACTGCCTGTATCCAATGAATTGGGAACAGCCCAACCTTACTACATGAACTCTGACTACATAAACTCAACCAGGTGCTATGCAGCCAGGCACAACCCATACCAAGGTCTGATCCATGAAAGTGCAGCTTCTGAAGGTCCCCATCCATGGTCAATATAATACAGTACAACTTATTTCCTGCTCTTTAGCCAAACCGTACAAGGCATTGTCTGCATATGCAAGAGCAAGCAAGCTTTAGGCATCATATCTGGATTTCTACAGCACATTAGTGGCAGCAATGACTTGGCTAGGAATAGCAGAAGTCTTAGTCAATGTGTTAAGTACAATCATATCTTATGACAGATGACTGCTATCAGCAGGGAGAAATGGAAGGTTGTACAATGTACTTCAAAGGCCAAGACCACCTGAGTTTTTTTTCACTGTCGAGGGTGCTCTGTCCCTGGTGCAGTTGTCTTTCATACTGTATCCTCACCAAGTGATAAATGCCCAGGTTACTCTATCCCAAAGACAATTGACTTTCATGTCTTCAACCAGGCAAGAAAATTCTGGATCCTTCAACTCCTTTAACACTTTCCATGACTCATGACAGAATATTTCTATAAGGGATAACACATGCTTCATTAGAATAATGACTTAAGCAATCTGGACCCCTAATATTAGATTGGGCAGACATCAATAGTTCCAAGCAGTCAAAACACAGTCATAACAGTGAAAAGGCCTCCGTAAGACGTAAAAGTTGTAACTGGTGCATATGTGTGTACAGTACCGACCAGAACTTACCTCCAGTTAAATGTTCGCTCGGGTTCGCTTTAGTGAACGCAGGATTTGCTTAAAGCAAACCCTAATAGGGTTCGCTCGGATTTGCTGGGTTCGCTTCGATTTGCTGCCCCCTCCTGCAAAAAAGCGAACCCGAGCGAACCCGAGCGAACCCTGACAAATCGAACCTGAGCGAACCCGAGCGAACCCTGCAAACTCTGAGCAAAGCGAATGTATATTTTAGTGAACACGAAACCTAGCAAAAGGAACTAATCTTAGTAATATTTTGGAAGGACAATTTAGGCGAGAAAGCAAAATTATTACCCACAGAAACGGCCGATAATAATAATATTGTTCGCTTCATTCAGGCCGCGCCGTTCGAGAATTAGGCCAAAGTGGCCGTTCGATAATTATTAAGCCAAAGTGGGCTTTATTTCGATCAAAGAAGTGTATATATGTTTTTGAAAACCAACTTCTGCAAAATTCAAAACAAATTACCATCAGAGAATTAGAAGGGAATTCTGTTTCTTGAATCGAACGGCGCGGCGATGATCGGAAGAAAATTTTAATTAGTCTGAGAAGTAAACATGCGGCCCATTTCAGTTCCCTCGAATGTTTATAATGCATAACAGTTTTACGACACTGTTTTCACCGATGAGAGCACAGTCGAAGCTCACTGCTACACGATGAAGAAATTTAGAGACGTAAAATGGAGAAGCGAACAAATAAAAGTTAAAGCCTAATGGTTAAACGAAAAACATCCTTTGAAGAAAGCCGACCTGGAACGGAAGTCGTACATGTAATCACTGCATGAAAGCGAGGCTGAACATGTCACATTCAAGTCCTTCGCAAGGTCGGTAAATTATTTGAGTTTATACTGTATAAAACAATAATAAAACCACTCTAAATCGTCTAAGAGGTGCCTCAAGGTGTCAAAAGATAAGATGGGAAGGAAAAGATGTAGAAAGAGAGGCTTGCTGGACAGCCACAAGTCAGCCAAACTTTAGTTTCACTACTTTGTTAAGTTATTATTCATCATTTGTATATGTTTAGTTTTGCTATTTGCTGCTGTCCACAGGCATCCAGCACAGTCACACTTCAGAAGTTGATGTGTTTTTTCTACACATTGAGCGTGTGGCATATTATAGGAATGAAGAAGTCCTTCCGATCGTGAACTCCATATTGCCAGTGGTGAAAGACCTCCTTGAGGTCATGAACTCCATATTGCCAGTGGTGAAACACCTTGAGGATTGCCAATGGTGAAGGACCTCCTCAGGTCATGAACTCCATAATACCAATGGTGAAAGACCTCATTGAGGTCATGCACTCCATATTGCCAATGGTGAAAGACCTCCTTGAGGTCATGAACTCCATATTGCCAGTGGTGAAACACCTGAGGATTGCCAATGGTGAAGGGACCTCCTCAAGGTCATGAACTCCATAATACCAATGGTGAAAGACCTCATTGAGGTCATGCACTCCATATTGCCAATGGTGAAAGACCTCCTTGAGGTCATGAACTCCATATTGCCAAAGGTGAAAGACCTTGAGGTCATGAACTCCATATTTCCAATGGTGAAATACCTCCTTGAGGTCAAGGATTCCAATCATCATAAGCGAAGGTCATAAAATTCCAAAACATCAATGGTGAAACACCACCCAAATAGGTCTGGAAGTAGCAGCAAACTGGCATGAACATATTGCCAATAGGCCCTCCATGAGATCATGCATTTCATGTCATCAACAGTGCAAGACCCCTACCAAAGAATTGGCATGGACATATTGCCAATAGGACCTCCTTGAGATCATGAATTGCATGTAATCAACATTGCAAGACCCCTACCAAAGAATTGGCATGGACATATTGCCAATAGGAGCTTGTCAAGGTCGTGAATTCCATGTTAACAACAGTGCAAGACCCCCACCAAGGCCTTCAAGGTCGTGAATTCCCTGTTATCACCAGTGCAAGACCCCCACCAAGGTCTGGGAGTACAGTAGTAGCAAACTGTCATTAACATATTGCCATAAGTACCACCTTGAGGTCATGAATTCCATGTCATAAACAGTGCAAGACCCCCACCAAGGTCTGGAAGTACAGTAGTAGCAAACTGTCCTGAACATATTGCCAATAGCACCCCAGGTCATGAATTCCATGTCATCGACAGTGCAAGACTCCCACCAAGGTCTGAAAGTAGCAGCAAACTGGCATGTACATATTGCGAATAGAACCTTATCAAGGTGTCATCAACAGTGCAAGACCTTCAACAAGCAACAAGGTCTGGTAGAAGCAGAAAGCTGGCCAGTACATATGTTGATAGAACCAGTTGGACCTCATCAAGGTCAAGAACTCTGTGAATCCTACCAGCAAGATAAAATACCTCCTCTAGGACTTGAATTCCATATAGAATAACAGATGACCCCCATCAAGGTCAGACATCAACATTATTGGTCAGTAAAGTTTAAGAACCACTGAATCCAATGAACTGGGAACGGCCCAATCTTATGAGCATCTGACTACACGAACTCAACCAGGTGCTATGCAGCTAGGCATGACACAAACGTGCAGCTTCTGAAAGATCCCATCCATGGTCAATATTCAGTACAATAAGTGATTTCCTCTTCTTCAGCCAAACCGTACAAGGCAACCTCTGCATATGCAAGAGCAAGCAAGCTCGTAAAAAAAAACGTAACTGAAAAGTAGCGTCACAGTAACACGTCTTAAATAAGATAAGTGATTTACCGGGAGTCTGTGAACAATGGAACAGTCTTACTGGAAAAGGTTGGTGACTGAAAACTGAGATGTACCTGAATAGACGAGATTGGTGTGAAAGACTACGTTCTCTATGTAAAAGAGTACTGAAGTCGCGATTTGGTGATGAGTGGTGGAGTGCCCCCCTTTGCAAAATGCTGGTTACGCCCCTGTCATATATGGGAGTTCCAAAGTCAAGCCTTAATGCTACATGTTGATTCTCACAACATTCTCTTGCCCATGGATGAAAAGAAAATTCTACATGATAAACGAGGGCCACCCTTTAGCTTCAATAACACAGTGCATATACATGTAGATCTTCATAAGTAAACTTGTAACTGACAAGTGTGCATTTCCATATTTCAAATCCAAATTAAGACCAAGCTTGTTCTTCTTTGGAACAAGCCTCAAGGGGTTACAAATCCACGTATCACATCACTGAATAACCTGTACACTGCCACAATCAAACAAAATTAATACAGCTTAATCCACAAAATTAGTGTTTTGATAAGCATTCCTGTGGATATTCAATTTTCTTTGTAAATGTACAAACTCCAAGGGAAGGTGGTATCCATGATCGATCACATGAAGGACCCAGGAAAGTGTCCAATAGATCTAGATATCCAAAGGTTTATGCATTGTTTCAAATGCCCCAGCCTTCACCAAGGGAATAGCCTCATCAGCTTATGTTCGCTGGGTTCCTCAAGCTTTCAAGATGATACCAGGATTGGGATCATCAATAACACATTCCTCAAAGTAAAAAACTTCCCATCAAACGGCAGCAGGACTTCAAGTACAATCCCCCCATACATGCCCAGGCTCATTGCCGCGAAAATAGCGCACTCAAAAGCTGAAATCTAGGATTTGTGGCGACCCTGGGTTTGTTGATTCTGTTCCGACTCGCTGACTCAACATCCTTTTCTGATTTCTTTTCCACTCGAAGCCGTTCAGCTTCCTTTCTCGCGCTATCAGTCTATGCTATCATCATTTTAATAGCCAGCCATCGGATTGCGATCCTCCTTGTAACAAGTGACTGTATAATAATAACAACAACTACGACGGCGGCGGCGACGGCGGCGGCAACGGATTAATCAGTGGCATTTCCTCGAGGTGGCTCTTCATCCACTGATGGGCCTACGATTTAACGTCCTTATCCGAGAAGACGTGAAGGTCTAACCATTTGCAGCTCGTGAACGAAATTGTTTCACAAAGGCAGCATCTTCTACTCAGTTATTTTAAGGCCCTGAGTGTTGGTCCGGCCGGGGTTTGAACCTGCGACCTCCCGCACAACAGACCGGCGCTTAACCACTGAGCTAACCGGGAGACTGTATATACCAGCCATCCCAATTTGCAATCTTAATCAACTTGTTTCTGTTCTTAACTAGGTCAAAACCTTTATCCACAATCCTCCTGACAGCTACGAGGCTGTTCGATTCCTTCACATCTTCAAACTGCTCCAAAACCGAGATGTTGAAACTGAACTGATGTTAATTGCCCTCATACTTCCATTCCTGATCAACGTGGCCGACACGCTTACGTTTTGGTGAATTACCTACCATTGAAGTTTCTTTAGTTCAGTGTCATTATTTATAGCTGACCGATCGTAAGCGATAAGTTGATTCGCCCAAGTCGCCATTGTAAAGCCAACTGAATGGCTATGAGGCTGATGAGTGACGGCCCAAGGATTACAAGAATGTCCCCGGCCCGACATTAAACAGCAGCAATCAATTTTGAAATAGCGTAACAAAGTTCCATACGAAGTTTATGGTGGAAAGAAACGTCTATAACTGCATGAACATTGCAGTCAGGACCACGAATACATAACTACAACTGACATGTCCTTATATACTCGAGTTCCTGCCGAAACTCCGGCACCCTCCATATTTGGAATGTATCCACAGAGATACCAACATACATGTAGTCTTTCAGATAAGGAACAAGTTTCTCATTTCCTTTCATTCCAAAGAGAAATATCATTTTTCTCCCAAAGAGCTACTGTAGGTTTCTTCTAATGCATTTTCTTAACTGAGCGGCAGCATTCACTACCTGTTAGGTTTTTTAGTAATAATATATAATTATATAGACTGAGTATAAAGCATCATGCACCTGACTGGTTTGCTTAATCTGATTGGACAAAATGCTCATGAATTATATGCATGAATTTTAGAAGAACTTGTAGTTAACATATCTAAGAGGAAAAAGGAAATTAGATTGTGTAATCACCTTGATATTTATACTTGCCATTGTGAAATATTCATTTGTAAGATCTACCTGAAGAAGGCTTGGCCAGCCGAAATATCGTAGAATTCTCTATATATACGTTGTTCGATCAGCTTTTCTGTAGTCCTTGGACTTGTTTACTTATTAGTATTTTTGGCTAATCAGATCTCTCCGCAAGATCCAACGTACCACCGACAGAATTGTCGTATACGGTTTTTGCTATTTTTTATTATCTATTATGTACAATAAATTCAGAATCCTCATGACCATTTCCATTAGACAAATATTGATTGGAATTAAACTTTGTACATGTATAGATCAATATGTGCTCAAGAGTTTAAGTACTATTTACAATATGAGTGGCGATGTTGTTTCGAATATACAATGGAGAGCCGCTTTGGCGAGCCATTGTATATCCGATACAACATTGCCACAAATATTGTAAAGTATGATATGCACCACATAATTTTAAACTTTGATTACACCCACCTTGCTATCAATGTGGGATGAATGGTTTCTCACAAAAACATTTCCCATATCGAAGAGACAGTGTGTATGCAATAAGACAGCAGAGTGTAGCATGCAGAAAAACCGGTCCCACATGGAAGAGATGATGTGTACGCAATAAGAGAGCAGATGAATTTTGTCATTTCACCCAGTCTTTTTATGTGTAAGTGATCGGTCATGAGACCTCCTCATACTAACACTAGCATGTTAGTATCCTGTATCATTCCATACAGGATTCTAGTTGGCTTATAGTTAGTACTCTGTATCATTTGATACCGAATACTAATAGGGCTTATTAGAATTCTGTATCATTTGATAGAATTTTGTATCCACGTGAGCCGAATGCTGGGTTTGGATTGGCTAGTACCCTTATGAATTATTAATGAGTTGTACAAATATATTTACCATCAATAGATATGGACTGTTGATCGATCCAGTTGAAGTAGCTACAATTTTTCTTGAGGATCCCTACAGGTGGCCTTCTGCTAGTCTTTTTATGTGTAAGTGGTTGTCATGCCGATATGAGTTTGCTTTTGTAACTGTAATAAAAGCTCAATAAATATTTTCATTGTAGCCAAAGAGGTGTAAGTACAATAACAGCATATTAAGTGACTTATGATCAAGTTTAAATCTTCCCATAGAAATTAAGGAATATGAAAGAGAATTTGAACTTCCAGGACCAATTAATTTTTTTTGGAAAAAAATCCAAATTCCCCACAGAGGGGACAAGCAAGTGTTCAAATGTCCCACAGTGGGTCCAAAGAAATAAGGCAAATGCCCCACCCTTGGACACATCCATAATGATAATAATACTGTCCATAATTTCGAAGAGTTTATCCGTGCAAAGATACAAGGCAAAGACATGCAAAGTAGTGCTATGTCTCAATTGCATATACATTAAAGAAAATTATTTGGTATGTTTCTGTACGCATAAATATACTCGACTTTATTATTTTTTTAGACATGCATATGCATTCCCAAGTTGAGAATCATGCAAGATCTTGCCTGCCAATTAAGGTGTTACAGGATTTTCAACCTGGGTTATCAAATGGCATATATATTGAATTACAGGCATGAAATTGTTACAATTTTTTCATATAAGAACTCTTGAGACTTTGATCACAAATTCTTGATACATTATATCTTGCAGGCTCAAACATATTTATCCAGGTTGCATTCTTTGTGGAAAACTTGCTGGCCAAGGTAAGACAAAGTGTGATTGTTCTATGACTGTATGCTGGTAAAATGTTTCAGTAATGTTATCATGTGCTCAGTATTGTTGCTAATTAAGTGCCATCATCAGCAAAAGACCCAATCGCCGACTGCTGTTTCACCAGTAAACATAGGCCTCAGACTTTTAACATTAATAGCCAGCTGTGTAATACATTAACTGGCTGGTATTTTTCTTAGGACCTGTTTGCAGTGTGCGCGAAGAGAGGAATTGCCCCAGCACAAAGGCTATCTTCATTGTATTGTAATCCCTTGAAACTGTTTAGCATAGCAACAGCAATGCTGCTGGTCCTAATACTAGGGCTTAATCTTCATTGTACATGTATGATCAAGACTGTTTAGCATATCAACAACAATGCTGCTGGTCCTCGCACTACGGCTATGTTCATTGTATTGTAATCACTCGAGATCAAGACTCAATCTTTTGCATATTTATTTATTTAATTAATTTATTTATTTATGACATTCGGACACAAGGTCACAGGAGAAGGAACAATAGGACTCGAAGTCCCTTACAAGGTTTGCCTCCATATAGACAACTGAATGCTGCTGGTTTCTCCAAGCACTTGAGGGTTATCTTGAATTCATTGCATTGTAATCCCTCAAGACTGTTTGGCATATCAACAACAATGCTTCTGGTCCTAATACTAGGGTCAACCTCCCTTCATGTAAACCACCTGTACATACCGTCAATTTGCAACAGTACCAAGGGTTATTACTTTTGGATTTAATCAGTAGGACAATCTACAACCCTATATTTATGTGCTTTGGATAAGGCTATTAGTCAATTGTTGGTTGGCTACAATACATTCCCAAGTATATTTAGCTTAGTGTATTGGCGGACCGCTAATTACCAAGGAATGGACCTTATTCACACGGCGGCCATGTTTAATCCCAGGAGTATAAAAACCTTTGTTTTGCACACGTAAACTCGTTCTGAAACTGCTCAGTACGAGGCTACACGTGGGAAATCTATCGTTTCTAGCCAACATGGTTGCCGTGTGACAAAAGCCCATTGGAGGGCCAACACACATTATGGGTCAATATAGCTCTGATTTTGAGCAAGACCGCCTACAGTTAAACTTGAAACCCAACCAGGATGAAATCCTTGAATGCCGAGGGAGGATACAAGGCTAGTATCCCATCTATCTTCCAGACACTCATCCGTATACACAAAAGTTAGTGCAACAAGAACACTTGCACACCCTCCACAGGGGAGTGGGGCTGACAATGATGGGCATCAGAAGACACCACTGGGTGTCACGCCTGTGAAGGCTTACCAAGCAGACCATCCGAGCCTGCCATGGTTGTTGGAGGTTCCAGTCGCGAGCTGCGGCAACTCCGCCTCCCGGAAATCTGCCCGTGGATTGGACGCAGGACACAACCCATTTCAAGTGAACGGAGTGGACTACGCAGATCCACTCAAGTACAGAAAACGTGGGAAGGCGGAAGGTAAGACGTACGTAGCATTGTATGCATGGTCCTTAAGCCGCGCGTTGTACTTGGAGTTGATGTCTTCCCTGGAAACTCAAGAGTTTATCCTCTTGAGTCTAAAGAGGCTCACTGTGAGGAAAGGGCGACCACACAAGATTTATTCGGATAACGGAACAACCTTTATGGTTGCTGCCAGATGGGTGAGAGCAGTCATGAATGACGACAAATTCAACCAGTTTCTTGCTGAGAACGACATTACTTGGCGGTTCAACCTAAGCCGTGCCCCCTGGTGGGGCAGTCAATTTGAGTGTGGTTGGTTTGGTTAAGAACTCTCTCAATAAGACCATTGGAAATGGCTTCCTAACATGGAGGGAGTTAGAAGAACTGCTGCTGGACGTTGAGGTGGCCTTGAACAATGGGCCCCTCAGTTACGTCGAGGGTGATGTTCAGTTGCCCTGCTATGATGTTCCCTCAGAGCAAGAGTTTTCTTGAGCGGCCGGTACAGCACCTCTACCTGTTGGAGTTGTCCTGTGACAGGGCAGTTTCAACAACCACCGCAGCTCTCAATCCTGACCCACCCGCATTCAGGCCCAAAAGAAGTGCAGCTTTTAAGGCCAAATAGAAATATTCATCAGATTGCTCAAGAGGAGCAAGAACAATGACCACTCACACATTGAGAACAATGAATATTGTTTGATTTTATTCATAACAAGACAACTCTGAACTTTAACTTTGGTTTATTATTCATCTATTTGCTTAACCTTTTCTGGCAATGTAACATTTTTTCATAGTGGGCCAGTCTCCTGGAACAGGGACGACATATATCTCCAGGGGAGTTATATGGGGGGAGAGTGTTGGAGACGGGTCCAATTTCCTGTATGCTTATGAGTGACATACGAGAGTATGGATTAGAGCTGACCAGAGAGATAAGAGCTCTTGGCCACAGAGCGGAAATCGTTTAAGGCGTGTACGGTATGGTTAGTGGAATGTAGATTAGTTTTTAACTCGTGGATGCACGCAAGCGCAGAACACGAGTTATTGGGGTTAGTAGTCCAAGCTAATTTATTCATCGTTTTATGGTGTGTAGATCGTTTTTTCTGTGTACTCTCCGGGGACTCTCCGTTGGCTGTCCGAATAATCTTCGATTTTCCGAAGATATATTGACAGAGTTTATGGCAGGGTCCAAGTTTTCAAATTATCGGAAAGACGCTTCGAAAGGATTTGGACGTGTTGTAAAGGTAATTATTATTCTGAAATGCCTTATAATTAATTTATCACTACAACTATATTGTTAAGGACAGACATTTGGTCGCGTTCGTATTTACGAGAGAAGCGGTCCGGAAATTTATAAACGAATTTGGCTTAGCTAAGCAGAAATTAATGTCTTGAATGTACTGTGTTGGCAGTTTTGGGAACGTTTTGGATGCAACAGAGATAGAGATGGTAATGTACAACTGTTTTCGCGACAAACCTCCTGGAGACTCATGACACGTTCATAATACATCCCTAGGCTCAGAGATAGAACGTGCTGCACTCTTTACTCGTCAGGGTGAATATAAGCTTAAAGTTCAGTTGAACGACGAGGAGATGTTAACAGCTAACATCGATATCGCCCCAGCTCACTGGGGAATGAAAGCCAATATTTTGGAAAGTGAGGAAAGCAAAGCTAAACAAAGCCATACAATAGCCAAACAAAAGCCAATGGAAAAGCTTAGTAATATACAGAATAACGATAATGTGATCAGTTCGAGAAATGATACGGTAAATATCACCGAAATGTCAAATGGTTTGAATTTGATGCTCGAATGCGAACAGCCGAGCACTGTATTGTTAATATCTAGTAAAGCTTGAATACTGATCAATGTAGGAGTAGGAGGCACAAATCAAGATTGTCTGGAATTAGAAATCGTGATAGAGAACCTTCAAGAATACCAGTGAGAAAAATAATAAGCCTGTTTAAAAAAACATGTGTTTTCTTTGATCTTCCAGCCAGTTGACCTCCGGGTAATGCACTGTTTATATTTGTTAAAACGTTTGCAAGTTACATTTGGCTAGTGTTAGATTCCCAAAACACAATTCTGCGCTGATGTGGAACAGATAAAAACTCGTTGTAACCTCTTCGATATGTGATTTCAAAGTTCAGCGGGGAATTTTGATTTAAAGATCAATTTGATTTAGCTACGCTAAATAATAACTTTGTCACACAATCCTTGTTCAGATTGGAAGGTTCCAGAACTATTTAGACTGCATGCGTCAACACAACTAGCCATTATCAAGCAACGGTTCTATACATAATCAAACTATGAATAGGTTGTTTATTCCACACTCAATAGTAATTTAACTCGTGGATGCACGCATGTGCAGAACAAGTTATTGGATTTAGGTGGATACCAGATAATTTATTCGTAGTTTTTTTCTGTGACTCAACGACTCGCCGTTGACTTTCCGAATGACCGTCCAAGGTATCGAAAAGACTTGGTCATGCCAGACACTTCAAGCCTGAACAAACATGGTAGTGGGTCCCTATCGATCACTTAGTGGTGATGACGTAATGATGACGCCATCGTTCACGTGATTTTAAGTACATGCCCATATCTCCCTCATATCTAATGCCGGACAGTTCAAACTTGGACAGACATGGCAGTGGGTTCCCACAAATCACTTAGTGGTGATGACGTAACGATGACGTCATAGGTCACGTGATTTGAAGTACATGCCCATGTCTCCCTCATTTCTAACGCCAGCTGGCTTAAACCTGGGCAGGCATGGTATTGGGTTCCAACAAATTACTCAGTGGTGATGACGTAACGATGACGTCATCGGTCACGTGATTAAGTATATGCCCATAATCTCCCTCATTTCTAATGCCAGCTGGCTTAAACCTAGACAGATATGGCAGTGGGTTGCTATCAATCAGTTAGTGGCGATGCCGTCATCGATTACGTGATTTAAGTACATGCCCATATCTTTATTTCTAATGCCAGACAGTTCAAACTTGGACAGGTATGGTATTATTTTCCCACGATTTAGTGGTGATGACGTCATTGGTCACATGATTTTTAGTATATACCAAAATAGCTCACTGACCATCCACGAGTTGCCCTTTGGGGCCCTATGTTTATTATTCATAATTCGAGTCAAGATTCAGAGCAGTGAACTGAGAAGTGAACTGGCAATTGCAATAAAGTAGTAAAACGAATATTATCAGTGATTGTGATTTCAGTCGCTTTGCATTTTGAAACTATAATCTTTTCAAAATCCTCGCAAGCTATCCCCATAGCTAACACGGATTAGACCCGGTTCCCTTCGGTTTACCTTCGGACTTAACACGTACAGGCCGAAAACAATTCTGAGTACACAGCAAATAATGCCATAGGTCATTGTCATTCTGACCCCTTCAATTCCGATTATGCAGACATTTTAACTCACCAGACTTTTCTGAGTAAAAAATTGCAGTTGTAAAGCGCGAAATTGAGTTACAGAATTTAATTAAAAGGAATGTTTTAATCTTCTGTAAACGCAATTCTGAAAACAAACTAAGGTTGTAGGCAACTCGCGCAACCCGCAACCTCCTCCGAAGGCCACTCAATCGGTAAATATTGCGGAAACCGTAAATTGGGCATCCTGTGGCAAAACTAGGTGGGAGAGGGACTAGAGAGCAGGGCCTTTCCTCTCCCCAGTTGTTCTGCTTCTTGTCTTCCACAGGCTTCCCGGTTGAGTTGCCTGTGGAGGAGGCTACTAGGTTTGTGTAATAATTATTGTGTTTACCTACTAGGTTTGAATAACGTAGAATAATGTATTCAACACAGTGATGCAATATTGCTGATACTGTTGAAATGTTGTTAAGTTCAGGAAAGGCAATTACATAACTTGGATTTATTTTATCAACACGAACGCTGAGAAACTAAATTCTATGGAAATAGATGAGTAAAGATAGTTTTGGAAGGGGAATCCTGAGCCATGGAATGGAAATTTGCATTCGGCTGAAATGCAACATTTTTATTGTCGACCATAGCTGGAGTACGGATTAAAAACTGAGGGGTAAAACCGACGTTGATTTCGCCTGCAGGTCTGGGAAATACACCACTTTAGTGGATCGGCCTGTTGCTTTTATTATAGGCTCTCTTGGGGGAGAATAGAAGAGGGGAACTGGGAAGGGGAAGAGGAAGAAGCCTGTGGATCTGGTATCACCTCTAATTGGTCAGATTCAATGTGCTGATTGACAGCTGTCAGGCATCAACAAAATCAACATATATTCCCACAGGGCCAACACAACGTTTGCAGTTTGTACCGAAATGGAAAGGATCAATATGTCGCAGAATATCGCAAAACATGCATACTTGAATATGAAGCAGTCTTTCTTTTATTTACAAAGTATATATATATATATATATATATATGTACATTTTGTATACAGCGAACGCAAAACCTTCCAGAATCACAAAGTTTTGCCGTTGTAAGCCACAAGGACGACAAGAAAGGGAGACTACAGCATGGGATGTGCAAGCAGTGGGAAGACAAAGCCATTAACAGTGAGGCAAATTTATGTTTACTGTTATTTCGTATTGAAAGTAATGCATGTTCTTCGTAATATTTTGCGACATGTATCATGGGTTTAATATTGATTAAGTATGCATCTTATCTTCAAGTTTCTAAATGGAATTAAACCTTGGAGAATCATTATTTATGATTACAGATTTTGTACTGGTTTGTCTGCAGGAAAGTCATTTGTTGGGGGATTATTTTGTGAATAGGCTATGAGCATATATATATATATATATATATACAGTCGATGCCAAAAAGGTTGTCCAGCACAATATAATATAATACTATAATATCCATTGTTTTGGGCTATTGTCTAGGCCAAAACAATAGGCCAAAACAATGGATATTAAAGTATTATATTATGTTCTGCTGGACAACCTTTTTGGCATCGACTGTATATATATATATATATATATATATATATATACAGTCGATGCCAAAAAGGTATAAGCCAATATATAAGCCAATGTGTAGACTACTCAATTTTTGAGTACATAGATTTAATACAAATCTGTTTCGTAGACCGACGTGAAGTCGATCCACTCTTCAGTTAATCTCTATACACTGAAGCATTGCTAAGAGGTACAACAATGCTTCAGTGTATAGAGATTAACTGAAGAGTGGATCGACTTCACGTCGGTCTACGAAACAGATTTGTATTAAATCTATGTACTCAAAAATTGAGTAGTCTACACATTGGCTTAATCCGCTCCTTTATTGTAGAGCACTATCTTGGTTTCACCGGTGAACTTCACCTATATATATATATATATATATATAAATTGAATAGAAAAATGTGAACGAGAGCAACTCAGGACTGTTATTAAAAATTTACTAAAACGTTTCGGCCTTCGGCCTTCATCAGTTAAAAAGGTTAAAAATACCTGCCAAGTTACAAGGTACTCTTATATACTAGAGCTAAGTGTGAATACCAAAGGCTTTAAAAATAACAAAATAGTTTTACATGAACTTGTAACTTGGCAGGTATTTTTAACCTTTTTAACTGATGAAGGCCGAAGGCCGAAACGTTTTAGTAAATTTTTAATAACAGTCCTGAGTTGCTCTCGTTCACATTTTTCTATTCAATTTTTATAACAATTACTGTGGACAAGAACTGGGAATCAATTTTATTGATCCTCTTGGCTGGACTAGCTGTTGGCCTGAAGACATTTGGACATTATATACATACTTCTATATATATATATATATAGTGTACCGTGGCCATGCAGGCAAACTTAATTGTTTAAAGTTCCAGGGTTTTACTCTGGGTTTTCCTCCCTCCACAAAATTCAACATGCTAAAATCCAATTTGAGCTGTGGTTTAGCCGGGTCCTGACTTTGATCAGCTCCTATGGTTGCTTCAGGTCCCATTAGAAATGTTGTGTATGCTGGTAAAAAGCTGCAATGTATGTGTTTCACGGTCACACATTTGAACTATAATAACAAATAGTATTGATGTAATACAAGTATAATGACATTTTTACATCCAGATACTCTAAAATAGGTCTCTTGTGCATATTGCATTGCATGGTCAAAGACAGAAATACCTTGTGAGTGCAAAGTGTGTTTTATTAGCATCATGTGACTGTACCCTTAACTGGAAAACTAATCTGGAATGGACTGAAGGCTGTTGGACTGATATTTTCGACCATTTATCACTCCAAAATCCAGCAGTTCATTCCAAATTCCATTCCAGATTACAAGTTTTCCTGTTAAGGGTACAGACACATGGTGGTACCAATAGTTACTATCTCTAATATTAAGGGAGTTAGCCATGAAATTCTCACTCCGAAATCCAGCAGCCATTACAAATTCCATTCCAGATTCCTCGTTTTCCCATTAAAGGTACATGGTGGTATAAGATAGTTAATATCTCTAATATTAAGGGAGGTAGCCATGAAAATGTACAAGGGTCACTACCGGCAGGACTAATGACTAATAACCTGGTACTCAGGTATTAAAGCATGGCTGAATGAGCGCACACATCCCGCATGGATGCATTAACTTTACAGATTAAGTAACAAGAAGGGAAACGCTGATGAAGACTTGAGAAATGTCAATTCCACCAGCAATTAACAATTAACAATTATTAATTAAATAAGATATTGATTACTATTATTAATTTGCATTCCAAGCATTCCATTCTGCTAACAGCTTAGTGAGTGAGTGAGCGAGTGACACGATTTCCCCAACCATCCAGATAACTCCTTTCTGCACTTGCGCACACCCACAAATTAAAAATGATAACTTAAAAATGACATGTGATCGGAGTCTGGTTGTTTTTAGGTGTATCAACATCCTTGCATTCAAAACAATGAACTATTGTATTCTAGGGGGATGGGCATTGCTGGAATAAGGCTTTTCCAGGAAACAGTCACTCCAGATATAATAGACCCTTTGCACATTACGTCATAGCCGCCATGTTGGTGTACAGTTAACAATAGATTCTTCGTTAGCTTCTTTTGTTCTGTGCACCAACATGGCCGCCATGCCCTTTGTCATTTGAATCTCAGGGGATTGAGTGCAAACCATCTATACTTTAAGTAATGGTCCAGATAAGAACTGTAGTAGAATCCATTGTTCTGCGGCAATGAGCTTCCCCCACATACAATTTTGCTTGAATATGCCTCAAGTGCTTTAGTAGGTATCTACAGTCCAAACTACATCTCGAAAATAAATTATTTGTTATGCTATTGGCTCTTTTTTCTGTGAAAACGCAGAGAAGCCACCATCCAGCCAATCGGATACAGAGAAAATAAAGGATTTTTCAATCGCAAATTTGAGAACTTTCCCCACACTCGATATTCTTCGAAATTAAACCATAGTTAGTGTGATCAAAAATAAAGTCAAACCACAATAAATATCGAATGAAAATGCATTATTTCGATGGGTTTCTATTGAATTTATAAGTATCAACCAATGAAATTACGAGAAAGAATAATAGAAAATTAACACATTTTAACATTCCTTGCCGTAGAGCACTACAATTCTTATCTGGACCATTACTTAATTGTTAACGAATTAATTGAGCTTGTGATCCCCATGGGAAAGGCGTTGCCAATTGGATGCTTGGACAGCAAGCCATCTTCAATAACGAAGTTTTAGAAAGATCAATAATCATTTTGGAGGTGGGAAATAGCATTTATTACAAACAGGTTTTGCTAATAACACTACCATTCCTGCAAAAGGCCTATTGATTGACGCATTAATTTAGGACATCTAGCACCATTTTTTCTAGCTTTGTGAGAGCTAGGCACTAGTGTACAAAATGGCAGTACATTTAAACTTGCATTGACTAAAGGAACTTTCAGTTTCATATTTTTTTCTCCAGTTATTATTATTTATGGTTAAAATGAGAGCTTGTGCTGAGTTCACGACCTCTCTTTGTTTTCAACCAAATGTAATAGTCAAGACTTCTGGTTCTTTCTAGGTGTATCAACATCAAAACAACATCCTGAAATACAACGAACCTTGGGACACCGTGGGGCATTTGCATAATTTGAGATCCCGGGAATGGGGCATTTGCAACTTTATATCGGCCAGGGGGTCGGGCATTAGACAGCATATTAAGCAAAAGACGTTCATAAAGTCATGGATGGCAACCATGCACACTAGTATGTTGAAATGTTCAGGGAAATGCATAAGACTGGTAATGAAACTGGGTATGACTGGCTGATGAATTGCAGATATTAAGCCTTGTAGAACACCTAGCTGGATCTAATTACTGGTATTGCGCTTGTTGGCTTATGTAAAAGTCTATTCTGTGCCAGTATTAAAGAGAGAGGAGGAAGTCCACAACGAACCGACTTTCGTAACGACAACTCGATAAACAATATGGTCGAACGCGACCACGAGGAAAGAGAGCAAATTACAAGGCGTTCCTCGCACACAACTACCGCATTGCTTAGTCTGCTGGCGCAACCTCTTCATCTTTTAAACAAACGAATAGCGAATCATAGCGATTATGTTAACGTAGACATACTTGGACTCGAACTAAGGTCAGTGTGGATTCATCAACATTAACGAACATGATCCTGTGTAGGAATCAACTGACAGTAACGAACTTGATACCGACTAACTGTCTGGCAGTAACGTTTTTTTGAAGACACAGGAGGTTACTAATCATAACTTAACATAGTCATCTAAATAATTCGGAAGTCCCTGGTTAGAACGAGAAGCCATAGCTGGATCTGTAGTAGTAGGGGATGTGCTGGTTGTAAGCTCCTGTGTGTCATTCATGGGAACATTCGGCGAAGTGTCCTCTTGTGGTGCGGAGTACATGGTTTGTGGTGTATCAAGTGGCTGCGTAAGTTCCGGGGGCACAGGGAGAGGGAACTCTGGGAGCACAGGGACTGACGACTCGATTACAGATGGAGACTGAGGAGGTTCTACGTCATCTTCCTGGGAGAATGGCGTGGCTTGAAAGCCAGCAAGTACGACTGAAGTAGGCACAACATAACATTCAGACAGGTTGACCTTATACGATGTTGCCCTTAGTTGGGATCCCCTGAACTTCTTTACGAAACACCACGCACCATCAATGCTGGTGATGATATAGCGGGCACGTACGTGACTTGTCCTTGTCAGAGAGTAGATAGACGAGGACGCCGACTTGTAGCGGGGGTGGATGTCGGGCGAGGCCCGTGTGGTTCTTTGATTTTTTGCTGTACGCGTGATTCTTGACTCGCTGCTTATGTTTCTCTAGAATGAGATGGTAGTCAGTTATGAGTAACTGCTCGTTGGTGAATTGATTTCGTTGGGTCCACAACTCGTATGATGAGAGTCCGTGGAGACGAAGTTGGGAGTTCAGGCATGAAGTTGCTAGAGCAATTAACAGGTCTACCACTAACAGGTCTACCACCAGGATTTTGACGAAGGAGCTCTTCAAGTTCTTAGACCGCTTTCTCAGCCACAGAGTTTTTGTTCTTGTTCTTGTTCTTTGTACGGCCGATTTCGATGACGACATTGAGGTGCTTCAGTGAATCATTGTTACTCAGGGACATGAAGCCAGCTGCAGGGTCTACACGTACGATTGCACGTGGCCAGTCATGAGGATGTAAACCGACAATGAGCTCGACAATCCAGCTCGAGGTACTCGCCTGGCCAAACGACAGTAGCTGGTGAGGAGGAGCGTAGGATATAACTTTGCACGCGTCTCGCGGTAAGGGACTGAGTGATTGAGTCATCCCCTGGATCATAGAGGAACACTTCAGAGTTCTGAATACGCACTTTGCAGGACGGACGGAGATGTTGTTGGCGATCAAAAAGGGTGTTCCAGCTAAAACATCAACATCTAGGTCATCAACAACTAACGCATACAACACAAGCTTTTTGTCAGCGCGGGACAGGGTGAAACGAGTCTCGCCAATCACTGCTAGAGGAGTCACGCCGTCGGCCTGCAATGCTTGTTGGGATGATTTTTCAATTGTTGCGCCAATGGAGCGTGCAATGTCTTAATCATGCTAGTCTCTGCCCCTGTGACTAGGGTGAAGGATAGGGGCCATTGCTTGTTGGAGAAGGGGCTTGATATAGTCGAGTTCTTCATTATCGACACTTGTAGTCAAGCGAGATCCAGTAAGGTATAAGCGATTATCCGGGGGCAAAAAGGAACATGCTCAGGAAGTGCTGATCGTTATGGCCCGCTTGTTTACATAATAGGCATGATTTGGGGCGCTTTTGGAATGGTAGCTGTTGGGGAGGTGGTTTATACAATATGCGATCTGGTGTTTGCCTAAACTAGCGCCTTCAGGTTTCAAAGACGCTAGGGTCCTAGATCTCAGTTCGGTTCCGTAACACTGTTTTACTAAACCGGGGGAGGTTAGGGTGTACTGAGCCAAGTCAAAACCACTATGTTCTCGAGGGTGGGGGTCATTTCCTCGTCTGCAGTAATCACTTCACCGTGATGGGTTATGTTGCCATTGGTAGGCAACAAGCAAATTTTCTTCTGTGAACGACATTAACCTCTGGAACAAGTCCTTGGGGTGCTCGTCAGCCATCATGTGCACCTGTAGTTTGTAACCCGCAATGTGCTCTTTTGGCTTGCCAAATGGAATTTATGGAAGTTGAATTTTTCACGATGGTATTCCGTGAGTTTATAGGGCAAAAGTTCGATCCGAGTTGAGTTCTAAGTGCATGTTTTTCTGATGACCGGTACGGCGGCGGGCTGCAAGGATGTCTTCCCCATCGTCTGTGAATCCCCTCAGGGGGGAGGTGGGGGATTGTTTTGCCAAACTAAACCATCTGCTAGGAACGTGGCAAAATTTGCATCAAGAGAGAAAATATTGAAGATTTTGCCTCAAGGCTTCAAAATAATGCAATTATTGATTCGTTTTTCGTGAGCGGCCATTGCTTCAGTGCTCTGATGGAATTCATGTTATAAGTGGTAAATAACAGAACAATCAAGATTACTTTGCTTAGAGTTGTCTCTCTGGAGTTCTACCAACCACAGTCGAGGCTGTTTTGATGCTGCTTGGATCTGCTGGCCTGTCCTTGAGCTCTTGGAGACGTGGATTTGTACGCTGCCACCACGTCAGTATTAAAGAGAGACGAGGAAGTCCACAACGAACTAACTTTAATAACCACAACTTGATAAACAATATGGTCAAACATGGCCACGAGGAAAGAGAGCAAATTACAAGGCGTTCCTTGCACACGTGTGCGCGCATACTAACTAACAACTACCGCAGGCTTAGTCTGCTGGTGCTGAGCATTCTACTTTGAAAATTTGAGCTTGTTGCTCTTTCATTTAGCTATATGTATAGCTTGTATAGGCTCCAAACAAACAAGTATTTTTTTCCTTTTGGGTTTAAAAATTGAATTCAAGCCTTGTGTAAGTTATCCAATCATAATAATAATAATAATAATCTAAACTTATATAGCGCACTTCTCTGAAATTCAAAGGCGCTTCACAAAGAATTACAAACTAAATAATAAGTTAAATATGACAAGAGACTAAATATTATATAAACCAAGCAACTAAGTTAAACATGATTTAGACTAAACATGTTCGAAAACTAAATATCATAGGCCTGTTGAAACAAAAATGTCTTAAGACGAGATTTAAAAATGTCCAATGATGGTGAGAGTTTGATGTTATCTGGTAAAGTATTCCACAATCTGGGCGCGGCCACAGAGAAAGCTCTATCGCCATATGTTTTTGTTGTTTTACCACTGAGAATTTTTAGAAGAAATTTGCTTGTGGAACGTAGGTGTCTGGTGGGCACATATCTTTATAACAAGTTGCTAAGATAAATCGGTGCAAGCGCGTTGAGTGCCTTAAAAGTAAGTAGCAAGATCTTAAACATAATGCGTTGAGTTACAGGAAGCCAATGAAGTTCTATAAGTATATGAGTTACATGATCGAATTTTCTCTTACACATGATTAATCGGGCAGCACAGTTGTGAACTAATTGAAGTTTCTGAACAAGAGTTTGCCGAAGGCCATAAAGGAGAGGATTACAGTGATCAAGCTTACATGTAATAAATGCATGTACTAGCGTCTTGGTATTCTCAGCAGATAAGTAGTTCCTAATACGTACAATGTTACGAATGTGAAAGAATGAAGCCTTGCAAATAGAAGACACTTGGGATTCCAAATTCAAAGAATCATCAAATACTACGCCGATATTGCGAGCAAACTTAGAATAAATAATAAGATCATTGCCTATATTAAGTGGCGGAAGTTGGATTTTAGGTCGAAACTGAGATTCTATTATTAGTAGTTCAGTTTTATCAGTGTTCAGTTTTAAATTATTCAAAGACATCCAGGTGGTATTGTCATTGATACAAGCTTCGATATTGGCTGCAACTAAAGATTATGGTGCTTGAGAGTCAAATGAGAGCACATCGATCATATCATGGCTTCTAATGAGGTCACCCAAAGGAGAAGTGTAAATAAGATAAAGTAACGGTCCTAGGACCGACCTTTGGCACCCCATATAGCAGATGAACAGGTGTTGACTTTTCTCCTCTGGTACACACATACTGCTTACGACCAAGCAGGCAGGGCGTGCTCTAGCGTAAATTCGTTCATGTTGTATTCCAATCATGTACAAAATGTGTGGTGATTGGAATACCTACTGGTATGTTATTTTTTTACAGGAAAGGGTTGCAGAGAATACTGGATTGGTGTTGCATGTGTTTAATCTGTTGATGATTTTAACCGTACCTGTCATTGTTGTTCTCAGCTATAATCCACCTCCTTGTAAGTATTAGATTTGCAGTGATTTTGTTTCATGTACCTCTGAATTATATGAAAAAAGAAGTCCCAATTTATTTTTCTGTTTGCATCCCCAAGACTGAGGCCAACCAGCCAAATTATATGTGGCTAGCTATAGGCTAGATATAATACCTTCATTAAAAAATGTTATTTAATTCATGTGTCGGCATCAACATCCTGCAATCAATGGCATTAATTGATCACAATTAAAGCAAATTAGTACTACATGTATTAAGACCTGCAAAACTGGTCAACTGTGTATGTAAATTTGTAATGATGCTATTACTTGTTCAGTGAGGAGGGAGTCCTAGGAGTCATCACTGGGTTAGTATTACTAATAGCTGGTAGTACAGTTTTGTGGGATTAAAGGGTTATAGAATGTATGTATTAATTACCATATAGCCACTTTGTTAATAAATCCGCCAAGAACTATTACGTTCTACTGCATACAAGTCTTGATAAGGTGGGGGCCAGAAAAACGCCACAGCCCTGACCATACAGGGCTGCACCACCCCTACATGTAAAACCTTGATTTTATTGCAAGCATGTTTTCGTGTAACCTAAACATTATGTGCAATGTACTGCCTTGAGTATAAGATGCTACATTGGGTACAAGTGCCAATCTTGTACTACAGATTTAAACTCCTGTTGAATTGTTTGGAGGAAATTATCTTGTGTTCCTTTCTCAATCACAGCTGTAGTCCATATGTTTCCAGAGTCAATTTTTTTATCTTGTTAGTTAGCTCACCCGGTTATACATGTAGACCCATCAATGTAGTAAGTTCACGGGTCCACAGTAATCGGCAAACATTGTTGTGGTATCCCAGCCTTCCTTTTATTTTCTTGTTTCGTTATCCATTCTATTTGTACAGTGTAATATGTCCACCTATTACTTTTACTAGTAAGTTGTATTTCTATATGTTTGTATTAACACATTGGCGATGCTTAATAATAATAATAATAATAATTTTAAAAAGTAAACATAAAAATATCCACCCAGTTATAAGCACCCCTCCCCCTTTATTTTTGAATTAGGCATCAGATGCATTAAAAGTTGCTGTACATTAAATTTGACTAGAAGTTAGCAAAATGAAGTAGATAACCCACAGGAGAAGTAGCCGGCAGTACAAGGTTAAGTAGCTGCCGGGCTCCGGTAGTAGCTGGATTCTCTTGAAACCCTTGCCCATATCCTAACCTCTTTAAGTTGACTATTGTAAAATAAATAATGCAGGGTTATTATTGTAGTAAAGCAAAATATCAATTCATTATCACAATTAGCAATTTAAGTATTTACATTAAATACGTTTCTGTTAACGTATTTCAGAATTTTTTTGTCATCCCGGGTGTAAGTTCCCAGATATAACCCCCTCAAAACCCCTTTAATACAAAGTTGTATAAGCCTAGTACATGAGCTGGATTTTACGTTAAGGTATTAATATATTGTATTTATTTTATTTTAGGGGCTTCTAGCATGACTCTTGCCTGGTATACTATGCTTTGGTTAAAGCTGATTAGTTATATTCATGTTAACATGTGGCATAGAACAGGACTCATCAAGGATACCACCAAGATCGAGAGTAAGGATTTATCAAACATATATACCTTATTTTAAAAGCGATATTTCAACAAGTGGTTTAGTGGTCAAGTGGTTTAGATTATGCGCTTTTGATCCAACGACCGGAGTTCGAGTCCTACACCATGCAAAAAAATTTTTTTTACTTCTTTTTCTCTTTTCTCACTTTTATTTAATCTTTTCGTCTATTTTAAGGTATTAGAGCCGCCTTCTACACTAAAAATAAACAAAACATTGATATATATGTTTGAGGTCTGAGCCCATTGCAGGTCAGATGGACAAGAACATCGGCGAAACTCGAAAACTGCAAACTACGTGGCATTTTTCTCCGGTTAGAGTAAAGCTGTGAAAGTGAAGCTGAGTGTGGTGAAGGACCTGTGTCTGGGCAACCGTTATTTGAAGGAATTTTGGCGATGTACGGGACTTTTATGGGAATTCGAGGCGATTTTCTGCAGGTGATCGGCGGCTGATCGGCGTAGAGTTTGCTACCTTCCCAATAATTATACTAAGGGAAGGAAAATTCCTGTAACTCACTCAATATTGAACGGAATGGCTTGAAACTTCACAGAAACTGAAAGAAATACACAAGAGACAGGTAAGAATATTTTGACGATTTATTGAAATTTATTTTAGAGCAAACGGGCATGCGAGCTAAAACTCCATACATTTACTGTAATTTCAAATATCCGGGAAATAACCGTTTTACGCATAATGAGCCTGGGGTACCTGTGGGTGTGACCATTTAATACTGAGAAAATGCTGCAAAGAAGAAGAGACAAATATAATGAGTACACTATTTTCATCAATATCCAACTGTCTACAACATAGTAAGCATATGTTCCAATGCATAAATGGCATAGGAAACCATCTAAACTGCAGTTATCAAGTATTGTCGGTAAGTGGTTGGTAAGTGGTCCGACCACTTTTTTTTGGTGCAGATTGTTCACTTTAGCCATTTTCCAAATACGACTTGAAACTTTCACAGTTGCACATCAACAAAAACAGTAATAGTATTGTTTCTAGTTTTTTAAATGATACAAATAATCATTGTGTGTGATAACTATAAAGGTATTGTAATAAAAACTATTGAGTTAATTTATATAGACATTTATAATTAATAGTAATTTATATCTATCGGACCTAGGTTTAATGGGATAAATAATTTGTGTTAGGAGTTGTACTCCTTCAAATGGCAACCCAGGGTTGGATTGAGGTTGGTACCACAGAAAAACTGAACATGCATGGGAGTGAAAAAGAGAAAAACTAACATTTTGACTGGAAAAAGCACCCAAAAATTTGCCAGATTGACAAGTTTCAAAGGAATCGGGTGTTTTCCCATAGTGTTTACGAGCACACAAAGTTTGTAAAAATTACAGCACTGTTGAATATATATCGAAAGGAAAATTCCATAAATTTGCCTACAGTTGATTCAAACTTTGCATGCACTTAAAACTCTGTGGGAAAACAACCGATGATCACCTTGAAACTTGATAGCTCTTTTCCAGTCATTGTATTAGTTTTTCTCTTTGCTGAATTAAAAAAGACGTGTTGGGTGTTACACTCCCATTGCATTTAGTCCTGATTTAATTCAAAATTAATTTCTTTTTCTCTACAGATAACGTTGCTAGTGGGAATTTAGAGGCACTTGTGAAATACCCAGACAACCTTACCCAGCCAGGTATAAAGTAACATGTGTCCATTTACAGTCAGCAAAGTTCAAATCTTAACATTGCAGGTACCTGTTTTAACTTGCTCATTTATACTTTCCAGATCTATACTACTACTTGTGCTGTCCCACCCTGTGCTATGAGCTGAATTTTCCTAGATTACCCAGGATTAGAAAACGGTTCCTAATCAGGAGAATATTAGAATTTGTAAGTATTGAATGTTTTATGTGTACAGTACAATGTACATACATTGTACATCTATGTTTCAATTGTGAGAATGGAAGAATTATCTTAATCATTTTCTAGTTCAGGGGAAGCGGGGCATACAGTTTGTAGTTTCATTCCCCAATTCACCTAAAGATGATGTGAGGACATATTAATTGAAGCGCTGTGTGCAATAAGGGCGTAAGTGATTCCTGATCACGTTCTAAATTCTCCCTTAGAAAACAAAGAATATAAAGGAGAATTTAGAATGTGATCAGGAGTCACTTATGCCCTTATTGCACACAGACCTTCAATTGCATCCAAAGATGATATGTGGGAACATGTGTTAATTGCACCTAAAGATGATGTATGGGAACATGTGTTAATTGCACCTAAAGATAATGTATGGGAACATGTGTTAATTGCACCTAAAGATGATGTGGGGACATGTTGTTATTGCATCCAAAGATGATGTGGTGACATGTGTTAATTGCATCCAAAGAGGATGTATGGGAACATGTGGTAATTGCACCTAAAGATGATGTTTATTGCATCCAAATATGATATGGGGACGCATGTTAATTGCATCCAAAGAGGATGTATGGGAACATGTGTTAATTGCACCTAAAGATGATGTGGGCACATGTTCTTATTGCATCCAAAGATGTGTCGGGACATGTGTTAATTGCATCCAAAGACGATATGTGGAGACATGTGTTAATTGCACCCAAAGTCGATATGTGGATTCAAATGTTTATTGCACTCAAAGACGATCTGTGGGGACATGTGTTAATTGCTTCCAAAGATGATATTGGATGTGTAAAATGCAGAATTTTTAAGGTGTAAAACTTTTGTAGTTAATTTTTGTTATTATGTACATTAAATTATCATATTAATATAATATTATTACAAATTAACCTCGTGTATGTTATAAAAATAATGCTATCCCCAATGCAAAACCCCACAGCTGGATACCGAGCCTACCATGTAATTGTATTTAAGTTATGAAGCTTTAAAAACATATTTTTCCTTCACAGTTCTTTCTCTTGGGTCTAATGATTGGTGTTGTACAACAGGTAATTATAAATATTGTAGTGTTTTATTTTTAGTAAACCAAATCATTAGAGGAGTGTTTCTTCTTCTTATCATTGTACATTGATGGGTGTTCTTGAATACCGGTGTATTCTTGGCTTGCATGTGACATCAGCAAATTTCACATTGATAGGGGATTTTGTTCCGGGGTAAACAATTTTTTTATTTTATGACTGAATGGTTCAGCGTGTTTTTCGAACAGCATGAAAATCCAAGATCTTATTCTTATCATTGTACATTGATTGGGTGTTCTTGAATACCGGTGTATTCTTGGCTTGCATGTGACATCAGCAAATTTCACATTGATAGGGGATTTTGTTCCGGGGTAAACACTTTTTTAATTTTATGACTGAATGGTTCAGCGTGTTTTTCGAACGGCATGAAATTCCAAGATCTTATATTTTTTACTTTATAACTCCCTATAAATTGTACCCAAAAGTTGTGAAGTAATAGATACAGAATGAGTGGCCGTGCTTTATGGTATTTACAAACTCAGCTGAAAGACTTATGAAATGTCTAGATGTATAGCGTCATGTTTTCAGTTATTTTGGCGATACGACTTATTTTGGCCGAGAAAATCGAAGGAAACGTTTATGTAAATCAGGACGAAATCTCGAGCAGATTTAAAGATCACTTATCGCTCATTGATTTCCTTTGTTTTTGCTTCATGAATTATTAATGAGTATGATAAGTGAAACCCAATGATTTTGGTGTGAAATTAATATTTATTTGTATCGCTGTTTTAAGGCCATTTCATGCTAGCCTAGCAACTGCAACTGGTCAACTCTCAAAGAAAGGAATATCGGGTATCAGGTCACGTGGACGATAGCGGTAAAAATAAACCTGGGTAGCTAAAAATAGCGACTAGGGGAACTAACGTAGGGGACGGGGAATCGTTCTCTTACCTCATTTTCTCTTGTCCAGGTCTATAAACATTGTACTTTCACTTTAACCTGACTGAATATGACTGAGCGTGCATCAATTTGACATAATCTGCATTTTCATCATTAAATATTTATTCAATGTTAATAATAATCAGTGAGATGTGTAATTATTTTATGCATTAAAAGTGGTTTTATTTATGTTGTAGTGGATAGTACCAACTGTCAAAAATTCACTAAAACCTCTTCAGGTTAGAACCTTATGTGTTGATGATATGCTCATCGTAGTTGTTGTTTAGAGCAGGTTTCAATTGACTGTAGTAAAACCAAAATCAAAGCAATTACAACAAACCAATCACAAACTAAAGTGAATACCGATTGGTTTCACTGACATGAGAAAGCAACCAATCAGGAGGTAAAGTAAACGCAATCGTGGATTGATGGCGTGACGGACCAAAACCAAAACCACGATTGGTTTTACTCTGGAATTTGATTCACTAACGTATTACAAAACATTTTCACAGCCAATAAAAAAGCCAAGTAAACGCAAAACCAAAGTAATCACCGAAAACTTTTGACACTCAATTGAAACCTGCTCTATATTGTTCTTGTTGTATTTCATTATTGCTTTTGTTGTTTATAACATTGTTTTTGTGGTTGTTTATGTTATTGTGTATATTATTGTCGTTGTAGGTTGTTTAAATTATTGTTGTTTATATTATTGCTGTTGCTATTATTATTGTTATTTATATTATTGTTTTTGTTTATATTGCTGTTACGTTGTTGTTGATATTGTATCTATTATTGTTGTTGACTATTATTATTTTTGTTCTTGTTTATCTGATTGTTTTTGATGTTGTTTCATTTATTGGGATTGTTGTTTGTATTATTGGAATTGTTGTTTGTATTATTGGAATTGTTGTTTGTATTATTGGAATTGTTGTTTGTGTTTTTGGGGTTGTTTGTATCATTGGGATTGTTGTTTTTATTATTGGGATTGTTGGGATTGTTGGTGTTTGTGTTGTTGGGATTGTTGTTGTTTGTGTTGGGATTGTTGTTTGTGTTGGGATTGTTGTTTGTGTTGTTGGGATTGTTGGGATTGTTGGGATTGTTGTTTGTGTTGGGTTTGTTTTTGTTTGTGTTTTATTATTGGGCTTGTGTTGGGGATTGTTTGTGTTTTGGGGATTGTTGTTGTTTGTGTTGTTGGGATTGTTGTTGTTCGTTTTGTTGGGATTGTTTCTGTTGGGATTGTTGTTTGTGTTGTTGGGATTGTTGTTTGTGTTGTTGGGATTGTTGTTTGTGTTGTTGGGATTGTTTGTGTTGTTGGGATTGTTGTTTGTGTTATTGAAATTGTTGTTTGTGTTGTTGAGATTGTTGTTTGTGTTGTTGAGATTGTTGTTATTGTTTGTGTTGGGATTGTTTTTATTGTTTGTGGTGTTGGGATTGCTGTTGGGATTGTTGGTGCTTGTGTTGTTGGGATTGTTGTTTGTATTGTTGTGATTGTTGTTTGTATTGTTGTTTGCATTGGGATTGTTGTTTGTTTTGTTGGGATTGTTTGTGTTGTTGGGATTGTTGTTTGTGTTGGGATTGTTTTTGTTGTTTGTGTTGTTGGGATTGTTGTTTTTGTTATTGAGATTGTTGTTTGTGTTGTTGAGATTGTTGTTTGTGTTGGGATTGTTGTTTGTTGTTTGTGTTGTTGTTTGTTGTTTGTGTTGTTGGGATTGTTTTTATTGTTTGTGGTGTTGGGATTGTTTGTGTTGTTGGGATTGTTGTTGTTTGTGTTATTGGGATTGTTGGTGTTTGTATTATTGGGATTATTGTTAGTGTTATAATGTTGAGATAAACCATTGGTACATCCATGTTGTGGCTCTGCATCCACTGGTGGGCCTACAATTTAATATTCTTATTACTCGAACCGCGTGAGAGAGTCTTAAATTCGCCTGTTAGTTTTTGTCATTGCAAGTGGGAAATTGCATAACATCCATTACCGTGTTATCAATGTGGGATAAATGAGTTTCTCAGATCACACGGCTGCCATGCCGATGTGTCAGGACTTTGATACCTTTTAACTTCTTCCTAACAGTATTATTCTTAGAAAGGAACTTTAATTGACCCAATAATACATTAATATTTTCATAATTTGCTGCAATTCTTGCTTTTTAAGAAGCACATTATGCATTCAAACAGCTAGTAGCTAGTGAAGACAGCAGAACAAAGATCTCTGCCCTGGCAAAGCAAAACACAATACATTGAAATATGTATCTGAACGCTTATTAGACAACACATCGGATTAACACGAGGTCAGATTTCTTTGAGGTGACAAGGAGGGAATCAAAATAATTAAACGAAATTGAAGCTTTTAGATGTCATGTTGAAAACACAACAGCCTAAACTGAATCATGGCTAAAAGGTTAAGATAAGCTCACACTATGAACTAAAAGCAACCTGACCAGACACGTACATGTACATGTATATCACGCAAGGAAACCAGAAGCCTGAAGTCAGTTTTCCCTTTCATTTGTGCGTTTTGTCGTTATTTCGTCGCTCTTGATTTAATTCAAGTTTATTTTGTTGTTTCAGTACTGAGTTCACTGTGATAGTACATGCAAGGTTGAATTTTGCGATAGTAAGTCTAAATTTGCTCGAAAATATTTTAATATTGTGAGCTTTTGTCACTTTTCTATGGTGATATATGGGCTTGTACGATCGTAAGGAACAAAAAACGTAATAATATCACTTACCAATCCAAAAATCCTCGCTTCACCTATCATAATTATCTCTTAACAAACTACTCTACCCCCTGTAAGTAATATTTTGACTTAAAATTTCGTACTATACTATACATGTACATAGTCAGTCAGACGGTCAGATCATACAGTCAGCCAGACAGATAAACTATTGTTCAAAATGCAAATACAAATGGAGCTTCAACACACAAGGTTTCAGCTTTAAAAAAATAAAAGTTGTTTTAAGAAAAGAAGAAAACCGAACTGTTGTAAATCCGGTCCGAGTTCAAGCTGTATGCAGTTTCTTGTTTTAGAAGAAGTGAAGGCAGGCATCCCAGACCTCCTATATTTCCTATATATCCTATAATTTGTATAGCATCCTATAAAGAGCCTATATTTCAAGAAATCCTCCTATATTTCCTATAAATAGGATGTATGCTGAGTGATACATTTATATTTTGCACTTTTTAGCATTTTTGTTGTGAATTAACAAAAGCAAAATTCTTTCCTATCAATAAAAAAAAAACAGGTTTGATCAAACACATTAAAAGTTCACATGTTTTAAAAATTGTGTGTTTATTGTTTACTATTTATTGTTTGAAAGCTAATTTAGCTCCTATAAAGCTCCTATATATTTTGGAAAAAAATCTTATATTTTCCTATATTTAGAACTTGCACAGCCTATATTTCCTATCAAATTTGTCCAAAAAGTGGCTGGGATGTATGTGAAGGTCTTAAACCATTTGCAGTTTGAGGATGAAATTGTTCCACAAACGTAGTACTTACTCAGTTATATTAAGACCCTGAGTGTTGGTCCAGCCAGGATTTGAACCTGCAACCTCCTACGTGAAAGATCAGTGCTTTATCACTAGTGGGCTAACTGGGAAGGGGTTAATCTAATAAAACGATACTAATAAAACATTTAATGTGTCTTTGATGGCTTCATCTTTTCTACTTTATTACTCCTGAGGTTTATACCAGAGACTGAAAAGTGTGCGCGTAATAATTGGGAAACTCTGACTGGTATACACCTATATTGTATTGTACATACAAGTAATATCCTCAATTTTACGTGCTCGAATAATGTGGGTTGAGAATGTATGTATTAGGGGTGGGAAAACGTTTACTGAAACCTGAACAATTATTATTATGAACTTTACAAGTATGTAATTAACCTTTACACTACTAAAGCGGTCAAATCCGGCCAATATGAAGCATGTAACTGTATTGCATCAAATCTAGACATGCTGGAAATGTGTTGTGATATCAATACTGTGCTAAGTTTGGGCTGGAAGTTTATAACTTTCTTGACTTGAATGTTTCAGGAAATGGACATTGGCCGAGCCATTGAACGCATCATGAAGTTGGCTGTGAGTTTTTGTCATATTTATTACACCCATGCAGATTCCAGTTAATTGCAGTTTACAACACGATGTTTAACACAAACTCAGAAGTTATATCGTAAGAAGTGGAGGGAAAATATTGTAAAAGTTCTAAACATCAATTTTTTTACACTGGTCCCAGAGATTTTCTTTTCTTTTCCTCTATGCGTTTTGACCGGGATTTGTGATTTCTTGTGACTTAATAGCAATATAGTTATGATCATTATATGCAAGAAATGAAGTTCATTATTCGAAATTTGATTTCATTCTTCGTTCCCATTATTAAAACGAAACTTGCAAAATTCAAATTAAGCCCCAATCGAATTTTTATTGTATTTATGTGCGAAAGGCTTATACATTTGATGTTATAATTTATTGTGAGTGACACATGTATACATGTATAATACATGTATAGTGCGACTACTGAAACTGGGGCCACTTACAACAAGAACCAATCACATTGCAGAACGAAAACAAAGCATTCCAGCTTACGGTGTTTGAGCCAATTAGTGTAGAGTATACGTAGAAGACAATAGTATTTCAACTTGCTCCAGCTTCAATCCTGTAAAAGGCAAATTTGGTGTACAAGTGTACAATAGTGAGCCAACGTTTTCAAAGCTTAGATTTTGATTTCCAACGCGACGAACTTGGGATTGTTACAAGTTGATTCATTCAGTTTATTCATTACCACCTCTCCAATGAAATTACGCTTCGGTTGTTCATTCAGTGCTTGCATTCGTCCCCTTTAATAAGTTGCTGGCTACAATAACTCTTGCATTTGTACGTAATTTTGTCTCCCTAAAAGTTGGAGAGAGAATAGATGAGTAGATTTTGTAGATTCTCATCGAGAAAGCACAACTCGCATACCTAGAAATGTAGTTCACGGTAAAACACGCTAAATTCGACATCCGGTCACTGAAACTCGCCAGAATGTGTTTCTCTTCAGCCTGAATCTCCATTGCAGCAGTGACAACAATACAAAGATGTTTTTCTAACTGAATGCCTTCGAGCAAGAGTTTTGTAAATATAACTGTCGTTGTATCGCGATCGCAAGGAACTGAAACTCATTACAATTTTTCGAGTGTAATGCATATCATTAAATTGCTTAAACCTGTTCATGTGCATCTCATGACAGAGCCCCTTTAAGTGGCCCTGGTTACTTTAGTTGCACTGTAATCGTATTGTAACAGTTGTTTTCTTTCTATAGATCCCCAATCATTTCCTTTGGCTTCTCTTTTTCTACTTTTACTTCCATACATTTCTCAATATCACTGGAGAGTTATTAAGATTTGCAGACCGCTGTTTTTATAAAGACTGGTGGTAAGTAAAAAAGACATCGATGTAATACATTAGAATAGTTTTACCTGCAAGTAGTCTTATCGAACTCATTAATAATTCATGAATCAAAAACAAAGGAAATCACCGAGCGATAATGATACAGATTTCGTCCTGATTTACATCAACTTTTGCTTTGATTTTCCAGGCCAAAATAAGTTGTATCGCCAAAATCACTGAAAACATGACTACGTCTAGATGCTTGATAAGTCAGATACATAATTCACTCTTTTCACCTGGTGGCCATCTTGGATTCAAAGCGAGGCAATCCTTTGTTTTTGCCAGGTGAGCCTCATTTTGGCTATCCCTCACTACGAGGCTGACCTGGCAAAAACAAAGGATTGCCTCGCTTTGAATCCAAGATGGCCACCAGGTGAAAAGAGTGAATTCGTGTCAGTGCTTTATGGGATTTACAAACTCTCAATACTCATTCTGTATTTATTATTTACACTGTCCAAGCTAGGTCTCTATTTAAGGGCAAAGTTATCACGTTTTTATTCGATCCGATTGTGACAGTTGTTATCAATGAATGAACATTCATTTGCTAAGCTTAGAATATGCTGTTCTAAATATATATTTTTTCCTGTAAAATTGATTGTCAATGAGCTAGTAATTAAAGTATGTGTCCTTAGCTTTTGTCATAATTTGCTTGTTTCCGACTCCTTCCTAAGCTTGGTAAACATGTTTCTTAGTGTTGTGGAGCGTGTTGACACATTAATTGATGAATCCATTTTTGGGGTTCCTTTGCAAATGAGATGTTGCTATATTTCAAGGCAACCATCTTTCATTGCTGAGCCCTATCAACTGTCATTTTTGGTATAATAATATGGTAATTAGCAGATGAGAGAATAAAGGCCTGAATCATTGCTTCCTACACACTTCTGTCCTCTCCCTAAGTGGAGAACAGCACAGGTTAAAGAATAACGTATTATTACCTTTTTCGTCGAAGTGCGATTGAAAGTTTTCAAGTCTCGTCTGTAAAAGTGCATTTAGCCGACCGTCAATCAAACAAGTACCTCCAAAATTTAATTAGTGATTAGGCGGTACGCTTTTGGAAGCTTTGTTTGAGACGAGACTCGACGGTTGATTGACAGTTGGCTAAATGCACTTTTCGAAACACGACTTGAAACTTCCAGGGTCGCACTTCAATGAAAACGGTAATAACTTGTTCCGTTAATGTTTTAGTGACTTTTATATATTCATGCAAATCCATTGTTCTATGCAAGTGTTTGGACCTACATTTGTAAAGTCATGAGCGGAATTTGAATTCCAAAGGGAGAAAACAATGGAATTGTTTAAACCAAGGGGCCAATTCAATAAAACCTTTACATGCATATCTTACAAGTCTAGCCATTGTGTTTTCATCTCAAAACAATTGCCAGATTTGTACAATATATGTGTAAAAGTTTTATTAAATTGGCTTCTTTAATATATATGCTTTACTTGTCACACAAAGGTTTCAATACGAGGCTGAGAGACAAATAAACTTTCATTCTTTTCTCGGAGAATAGAATAAATTTAATTTGTCGCTGATCCTTATGTTGAAACCTTTGTGCATGACAAGTGAGCCATTCTTCCCACTGGCAGTAGAGTCGCCCTTGACAATAGATGTACTTTTCCCGCTTGGGAAAAGAGAGGTACGATTGCCGATTTGTCTCTACAATTATCAAACCCAGGCACTTTGACCAATGTGGGATGCTTGATATATTATAATAATGCGCATGTCAGAAGTACTTATGTTAAATTACCCAGTTTGCCAGTCTTAATTTTCTGAGTAAAAAGAAGCACACAATTTGGTAATATATTAATCTTATGATCAGTTAAATGGATTATTTAACCCAATAGTAAAACATTTGAAGCAGCTTCAGGCTGTTAAGTTGTAAGCAATTTTGGCTAATAATAGTCAAGCCAAGAAATGAAAATAGAAAATGTACCTCATTAAACTGATAACGAATTTGAATTTGAATAATCAATTACAAATCATAGTCAAAAGCTTCAAATAAGCCTAGGTCGTTGTCACACTTGAGCTATACAAAGTAACTGCCATGGAAATAGCTCACTTAGAGCGAGCTTAAAGTCCATCAAGTTCCGTTCCTACTGTGGCCTACCTGTGCCTTTGGCTCTGATGGACAACATCCTGCTGTTCACCATCAGCAATGTCCTGTCGCCCAGGCTGTTCTTGTTCGCTGTTGTCTTTTTGAACCTGTCATCCTGATCAGGACTCTGTTGTTCGACCTGTTCTTGGTTCCGTTGTTTTCTTGGGCCTCCTATTCGTTATTGTGTTGTTCCGCTTCCTCTTTTTCGTATGAAACTGGATTTGGAGTACAAGCAGCCAGCAGGGTTTCGATGGCTTGGCATTTGGAAATTGGTTGTCCAACCATTTGTTTCGATGGCTTCTGTGTACTATAACACTCATCCCAATTATATTCACTTTCATGACCTCTTTAAGGTGCCTTCGGATTTTCTGAGTTACTTATGTTTGTTAAGGAAACACGTGGCTTGTGTGTTGGGCTGTTGCTCCGTTGGCAGACTGTGCACTTCTGGACATAGTCTTGTGCATCCTCTTGTTCTCTGACGTTATGGAGGGTGTTGGTGGTCCTCACGTGGCCTGAGCAATCATGCCAGTTTATGAGAACTGTACCGATGAACGTTCTTGGCTACAGAGTTGCAGGCGAGTTCTACCATCTTCCTCCATCCACCTTTGGTAAAGCAACAGGTTGAGATTGACAGTGTGTCCATAGGACACCAGTACCCGGCTGGATCCCTGCATTTCAGAATGGCTAGGACGATAACCTTGTTCAACGTAGGGCATCACTTAATGTTAGATCATCAGTTTGTCAAGAGTTAATCCTGGTCATTTCATCCTTGTCGTTGACTATGGGTGTGATGTGGCATGTTACACCTTGGTTAGGCGCTTTCAGCTATTTGTATACCCACTCTAGACCAAGGGTCCATCCCATTGGTATGCTACGCTCTACCTTTCAAGGTCCCATAATGGTACGGTAATATCAGCATAGTTACGAATGAATCTTTGATAATATCCCGCCATCCCAAGGAAGGACCTCGGTTCTGATACATTGTTAAGAATTGGTCAGTCCAACACCACACACACTTGTTGGGGGTCTACTTGAACTCCATTTGCAGACATACTGTGTCCCAGTAAGGCATCTTTTCGCAGAGTACGGTCCTCAAATATGATATCCATTGCTCAGTGAAAAGTTGCCGGTTTGTTTGTAAGTCCAAACGGCATTTCAAAGAATTGCCAGTGGCCATCCGGGGTAGTGAATGCTATCATCTCACGGTCTCCTTCTTCACTTGGAACTGCCAGTAACTCCTGACACTAAATTGTATTCGATCCTCGGTAGAGGATACACATCCGTTTTAGTGACATCATTGAGCCTTCGATAGTCAATACAGAATCGCCTTCCTCCATCTCTCTTCTTCACAACGACTACTGGAGCAGACCATGCAGAGCTTGAGGGCTCAATTATCCGATCCTTGAGCATTGCATCGACCTCTTGGATGTCCTGGCGCTTCTTGAAAGGAACTTGCCTTGTGTGTGATCGCTGGGTTGTGGTATCGCCTGTGTTTATCTTGTGCTTTACTCCTGTTGCTGTACCCAGGTCACTCGGCTGTCTAGAGACCACTCAGGGATGCCTTGCTAGAACTTCTTTGTAGAGTTATTTCTCCATTCGAAATGGTAACATGTTCTTGGTTCCATTTCCACCAATCAAGGCAAGCTTTACGCCTTTTAGGAAGTGTGGTATGTAAGGAATGTAAAGTCAAGCTGCGAGAAACTGGACTCGCTGGGGCTTTGGATAAGGCATACTACACTTTTGGTATATATATTGCTAAGCTATTTTCGGAGCAGGAAAAGGCCCGAGTAGCTGCTATTTCTAATAAATATATTTTTGTGAACTTACCAACAGGATTTGGCAAGTATTTATTGCTCCAAATGGCTCTGTTCGCTTGCACTGCACCGAACGTTTAAAGTCAAGCAGTATTATTCTAGATCTCTTGTCAGAGGTGTCAAGCTGCGCTGATCCCACAGGTTTTCTTCGTTTCTCAGAGGAGAGGAGAGCTGCAAAGCGACAATAAGCGAGCTGTGATGCAGCAAGGAGAGCGTGAGAACGGAAGAAGACCTCCGCACATTAGCAGCTCTTCTTTCTTGGCTGAGAAACGGAAAAAACCTCTGGGACCAGGGTAAGTTCAAGCCCTATTTTTGTGGTGCCCAATTAAATATTTCATTAATAAACCGTAAGAAAGATCAGATAGATGATCGACTTTGTCTGCATCCATAGGTCGATAATTTAAACTTGACAGAGAATAATTCAGCCAAGTCTCAAACCTGACAAATCGATGTTTGTAACAATCCTAGAATTAGTGACCCGTAATCCCACCAAGTACTGTACGTTAAAATACAGCTGACTAGAATCGAGCTCTTTAACTCATACCAACTATATACCATTATGCGTGTGTAGAGATCGGTCGAATAAAACGTGATAATTTTGTCTATGAATTAAAATTTATTTACCTTTTATGTGATTTTAGAGAAATTTATTTACATTTATATAACGCCACAAATAGTTTATGGAAGAAAACATTTAACCAGCTAAATAGTTTTTCATGACCCACTTCAACCTAATTTCATGCGACAAATTTTATGGGGCCTGGGACCAATTATGACGTAATACCTTTGCAGTCGCTTTTGTTTAGAATTTCAAAACAAAAGCGATTTCAAAGGTATTGATGTCACGGGCCTAATTTACATGCTTTGACCATGCGAAATTTAAACTATAAATGTCACCACATTCATCAGAACTTCCCGGGCTAAAAAGGGGGCCGATAAAATTAAGTTCTGACAAGGGGAAACAATTTTGTTTTACCTTGGTTGAAGATAGTTTGGCAAATGCTAATTAACACAGACAGATCGTGCTAGAGTACGTAAATGTACAAATGTATATAGTTCAAAGACATGCATGTCCTTATTAAAATGTCTGTTGACCTTTTTAATTTATGAATATGCTTATCATATAGGAATTCTTCTACTGTTCACTACTTCTGGCAGAACTGGAATATTCCAGCACACCGCTGGGCTGTAAGGTGGGTATGCATGGTGTTATACTCTATGCCTATTTTATGCAACAACATAATAATAATAGTAATAATCTTTTATTTGTTAATTAGCAGAGCAACTTAATTGGTGGATCAAAAGCAAACACTAAAAAAACTGTGGTGAAACAGAGGGAGGCTTATGGGTGCATATAATACCCCCATTTCTATCCATTAGGAGCCGTTAACAGCAAAAAAGAAAGGACGGAACACGGCAGGCATGACCCCGAAATCGCCAGGGTTGAGCGTAACCAAAAATAGATTAATTAGCGCAATTTCCTAACTTCTGCCTGAAATCGAATGACATTTTCACAGTTTACTATGCAAGTAAAATTAAAGGTTTTGTTTAAACTAGTTTTAGATAATGACATTATTGTGATATTATAAGAAGTAACTTTTTTTTGTCAAACTCCCTTTTAAATATGTTTAAAATAAAGTATGATTTAACAACAATTTTATTGTATTGTTGAAAGTTTTGAAGGTATTATTTTATAGAGAAATATAGCAACCCTGGCGATTTTATGGTCGTGTATGCCCACCGTGGAAAAAAGGTAAAGGGGAGATTAGCTGAAAATGTGGACTCAGCATCCTGTAAGGTAGAGCATGTTTTCAAACCTTGGATTTTCCAGAGGAGTATGTCACTAGAAACTCCTGCCCTTTACTGGTTTGCAACCAAACTCAGAGATTCAATAGGCCCTTTGCAGCTAACAGTCACGTGCTGATATAATTCTTCATTAACGAATGAATTGAGCTTGTAATCCCCATGGGAAAGGCGTTGCCATGGATGCTGGAGAGCAAGCTATCTTTAAAATCGCTGTTTTAGAAAGATCGACAATCGATTGGAGGTCGAAAATAGCATTTACAGACAGGTTTTGCTAATATCAATACTGATCTTGTACAAGGCATTTAAATAAACGAAGTCATATATTTTTGCTCTCCAGTACAACCACGTGATTTGATAGCTGCAATGGGCGTATTGACAAAGATGTGGTGCATGCCCATGTTGGTGGAACTAATAAAAGAAGTTAACAAGGTTTTTTATGCCCACCAACATGGCGGCTATGACCTAACATTGAAACGAAGAATTGACATAGTGAGAACAAGATAAAAATCATTAATTTTGTCAACCATCCAAAGTTATTATAATGCCACCACTTATTAGGCAATAAACGTTTGTTTATCCCTCTGGCTTAAATTTATCCAGCTTTTTGCATTAGATATGAAATCAAGATACATCATTGCAAATAGTAATTCGGCATAGGCAAATAACTGACAGCAAGACGCGAACAAACCATGATATGTTGCGACGTTTGGGACAACATATAACATTCCTTCAGAGTTTCAAAACTGGAACTTTGAGTCACCAACTGCTCTGCAAACCGAAGTAGTTAATAGTGCACTTGTTGATAATAATAATAGTAACTTTTATTTAAACACGATAAATGTTTAAAGTACAAGTGCTTGTGGGGTCGTGTATAGCAAAAGAGTTTAAAATAACTAGTACATGTAATACTAAGTCGTTTTAAAATATACACTAATTAATTCTAAGATACATGTATATGTTGACTAAAATCTAGATTTAACAATAATATTTATATATGAGAAATCCTAGTAAATAAGGTATATATTGACTATAAATATATCTAGATGTGTATTTAACATCAGTGTGTATATATATATAGAAGAAATCCTACTAGTAAGATAAACTAATCGAATAACAGCATAATCATTAAAATATAAAAACATCATTACCCTGATGCAAATTGTGTACTGATACTGCATTAAAGTTAATATCATCAGACCGTTATTGATAGTAAATATTGATTTATCAGGACCGTGCATTCTCAGACCATGCAGTCAGTTAGCATGTGAAACCACCAATCAGAATTTGGGGTGGGAAAGAGTCGAATGATAACAGAATATACTTTCTTTACTGTTCTATTTATTCGAGCCTGATCAAACAAACCCAGATCATGTTGCAAGTTGCGACAGTGGTAAAGCACTCGCCTCTCGCCGCTGCGGTCCCAGCTCAGGCACCGTGTGTGAGTTATGTTGTTGTTGATTCCTTAGGATCTGCATTCGAGGGGTTTTCTATGGGTTCTCCGGTTTTAGTGTTGTGTGTCCAAACAGTTGATGTGGCGAGGAGTAAAAGCAGGCCCACGTCAGATTTAAGCTCCCATAATTAGCGCACCACCAAAAGTGTTTTGTTTCACACATGCGTGCACAGAAGTTTGATTGCCCAGAGTAAGCACCAGTGAGTAATAGCTAATTCATTTCGTTTCAGACACCTGTTCAAACCAATGATCAGAAGAGGTTACACCACCTTCCAAGCACAAGTGACTGTCTTCATACTGTCAGCCTTTTTTCATGAGGTAAAAAATCAACCAGTTGCAAAAGACCCATTTAAAAAACCCAGATGCATTCCTTGTTCGTCGCAGAATGCTTTGATGTACTGTTATCAATTTAAAATGTTTTCTATTTTTAGTTTCTTGTCAGCATTCCACTCAGGATATTCAGGTTGTGGTCATTTATGGCGATGCTTGGCCAGGTAAGATTGATCACCCATACAAAATAAGCCCTTTGCAGGAAATAATAATAATAATAAAAATGGCCATTTATATAGCGCCATATCACCAGTATCATGGCGCTTTACATATTACTGACATATCCCATCAGTGAATGATTTCGGACTGCTTTTACGGCGGTAATGGCAGCCACGCAGTTTACAATGTTGAGTATGTTGTTAGTACAATGACCAGGCTGCTGTACCGGGTGACAATCCCGGATGACAATCCCGGATCTTTTACGTCCCCTTCAAATACTGATTAGAAGGAGACAAGGCCCAACGGCTTATAAACGTCCCTGCCCAAGGACGCAGCCGGGATTCGAACCCCCGACCTCCCGCACTCCACGTTCCGATATATCACTTCAATAGCCAATGAATTGCGCTCGTGATCTTCACTGGATGGCAAACAAACTTTCAGATGCTGTTTTGGAAAGATTGACAATCGATTGGAGGTGGAAAATAGCATTTAATACTAACAGGATTTGCCAATAACACTACCGATCTTGTACAAGTTCCTTTAAACATATGAATTAAGATTTTTTGCCACCCAGTACAACCACATGATTGCATTCCTGCAAAAGGCCCATTCCTACGTTCTGCAGTTATGTGGATAATTATTAGATCGGTTTTCGATTGAGTGTTGTAAAGCCAAAACCAAATGCACTAACTAGCTTATTATATCCAGTCCAGTGGATGTGGATATTTCACCCAGTGGATGTGGATATTTCACCCAGTGGATGTGGATATTACACCCAGTGGATGTGGATATTTCACCCAGTGGATGTGGATATTTCACCCAGTGGATGTGGATATTTCACCCAGTGGATGTGGATATTACTCCTAGTGTGGATGTGGATATTACACCCAGTGGATGATATTTCACCCAGTGGATGTGGATATTTCACCCAGTGGATGTGGATATTACACCCAGTGGATGTGGATATTACACCCAGTGGATGGCATGACGTTTTCCACCTTTGACCAATCAGGGCCTGCAGTTTACTGATGATTCTTTTATATTCCAGCTGCCCTTGGCATTTGTTATCCATAGATATGTACACAATCCAAACTATGGTAATGTGGTCGTATGGTGCTCCATCATCTTAGGGCAGCCATTAGCCATCATGATGTACTTCCATGATTATTATGTCCCCAGTTTACAGGTAAATTTACTTGAAAGGTTGCACGGCTGGGGCTGATCCAGGGGATAAAAGTTGCCATGATTGAACTCCCCTTTCTCTCAATCGTACTCCGCTTCCTCTCACTCCATTTCTTTTAGAAAAACAAAGACGTTGCCATCATAGAATCCCCCTTTCTCTCAATCGTACTCCCCTTCCTCTCCCTCCTTTTTTTTTAGAAAAACAAAGAAGCTGCAATGATAGAATCCCCCTTTCTCTCAATCGTACTCCCCTTCCTCTCCCTCCCTTTTTTTATAGAAAAACAAAGAAGTTGCCATGATAGAATCCCCCTTTGTCTCAATCATACTCCCCTTTCTCTCCATCGTACTCCACTTCCTCCCTCCTTTTTTTTTAGAAAAACAAAGAAGTTGCCATGATAGAATCCCCCTTTCTCTCAATCGTACTCCCCTTTCTCTCCCTCCCTTTTTTTTTAGAAAAACAAAGAAGTTGCCATGATAGAATCCCCCTTTCTCTCAATCGTACTCCCCTACTCTCCATCCTTTTTTTTTTTAGAAAAACAAAGAAGTTGCCATTTTAGAATCCCCCTTTCTCTCCCTCCCTTTCATAAAGAAAACCAAAGAAGTTACCATGATCGAATCCCCCTTTCAAACCCATCAAACCACCCTTTCAAGCGTTTTCGAAAATATGCGTTTACGATGACCGTTTTCATCATTTACGCGTGGACAGAAGGCCTAAACGTATAAAAAAAATATGCATTTACGAATGTAAATGTATGTATGTGGACGGGGCCTTAAATTGGGGCGGCCTTCACCTCCTCGGAACCTGGAATAGTACTGGCTTTCCAATCAATGCCTAACCCTGAAACAATACAAACCCTAACCCTAAAACAATGGATTGTTTTGTCAGTGCAGTCCAAATGGGGTCCAATGAAATGCAAGGTTTTGAGAGATGAAGGCCTCCTGCTTAAATTCACTTAAATTCACATTCTCTGTCTTTTTTCCCTTTGTCGTCACAAGTGCGAAATTACATAGTGGGTCCATGACCGTGTTATCGATGTGGGCCTGATGAATGGGTATACACTTTATGGTAGTGTTTCGTTCCATATAGTCTCCCTGCATAATACTGTAAAACAGTAGAGAAAATGATACGATCTAAAACTCTCTAAAGATTTTCTCGACTGCAACAAAACAAGAACCAGAACAGCTTAGAAAGATCACGAAGGAGTTTCTACTGACAGTGAGTGAAATGAATAGATAAGAGTTATTAGAGCAGTTTAATTGTCCATATAATAAAAAGAAAATTACACGGTGGTTTGAAGATACGAAGTTTATCCTCTCGAGTCCAAAATATTTCACTCGTTAGCTGCTCTCACTCGTGAAATGTTTTTGACTCTCGAGCAGTCGATGATAAACTTCATATCTTCGCACTTAATATCATCTATATCTACAAAAATGCCAATTTTGAGGGTTCTATTTTGTATAGGAACGGAGATTCTGCTATGTAAATGATTTGGTTTGCAGTATAATGCAGATATAAACACATTAGTAATTTGGTTCACAGTAGAGAGGTCTTCGAAATGTGTGTAATGATTCATGCAGCCTCGCATACAGGATCACTCGGTGTCGTAAATGTTAATAACGCAATTGGCTATTTTTGCAAGTAGCTAGCCTACCCGGTAAGGCAGGTTTCATGTCGGTAGACACAAGTATGTTAAATGTACAGCCTTTGCATAGCAGTATACAAGTTATAACCTCCACAGTTGACATTCTGACTAATTTGAACGTGCTCTTCCCAGAAAACCGTACCGTGAGAACATGATGTCTGGGGGACTTTCATACAGCCTGCACACAGCATCTGGTTCATAAACAGCTTCAACAAACCAGGTTTTCATTTGTGAAAAAAAACAATTTCTACAGAAAAGCAACTTCAGGTATCTAGAAAAGCAACTATAAAAAAGGAGAAGAGTTCCGTACAGCCTTAAATTACACCCTTTTTGCACCGAGCCCTTCATTTATTACCTGGATTGGGGGCGTGTGGTCATTTATTAGAAAGTCGGCAAACTGATGACCGTTAGTGATATGGATGGCTTTTTGTCTATTTAAACTTTTTTCAAACATTTTCTAACCACTGACGACTAATGGCCAACTAACATTAGTTGGCTGACAGTCGACCGACTAACGACCAATGTGTTGGTTGGCCACAAAGTACACTTGTACCGGGGGAAAGCGTTTTTTTGTTGGCACTTCCAAAATGACCACACACTCCTATAGATCCTTTGCACGTGACGTCATAGCCGCCATGTTGGTGTACAGGTAACAATAGATTCTTCGTTAGCTTCTTTTGTTCTGTACACCAACATGGCCGCCATGCCCTTTGTCATTTGAATCTCTGGGGATTGAGTGCAAACCATCTATATCCATGTAAATTATGCTGAATGATATTTGCCCTTTTGTAGTATACATAATTACACGATTATTGTTTCAGAATTGAGGTGCATTAATTCCAATTAAGGACTTCAGTAAATTCTTACAAGTCAATTTCTGTCTTCCCTAGGTGGTACATTTATTTAATGAAACTGCCGGTACTCCAATAATTATACCCAGATCATTTTGTGGTGATTTGCCACAAACTGAAACAGATGTTGGACAAAAGCAGACTTGACACCATTGACCTTTAAATGTATTTATTTACAGAACCAATAGTGCTGTCAAGCTGCAGTATATCGATGTATTCATATATAGGTTATTAGAAAACGCTGGTGGTTTTAATTTATACAAGCTTGAAAACTTCAATGATTTGTAAAGCCTGATTTGTGTTAGTAACCAGTGGATCTCTGGTTAGCACATTAATGACAATAGATGACGACACACGAAATATTGGTATATGAATTAAGATTTGTTCGCCATCTAGTACAACCATGTGATTGCAGTCCTGCCAAAGGTCCATTCTATCATATATAAATGATCACGAGCATTAGTGAATCAATAGACCAAGTCAGCTTGCCTGTTTGTTGTACCATTTCAGACCACCAGACTTTTCCCTTGAGTAATGTTTTTTGTGTTTCTGTATCCCAAGAGGAAATGTACCAATTTCTATAATTAGAAAACAAAGCACTCGATCCCTCTGGAGAACTACCACGTGGTCTGAAATGGGGCAAAAAACAGGCAAGCTGACTAGGTCTATTATCCGGCTCCCCTAGCACAAACCATGTATGACACAAAAATATGCTAGAACTTCATGTATTCACTTATTCCTAGGTGGCCCGAGTTAAGGCCACTCAGGGCCTCTTGTTTGGTTAACACTTACCCACTGGATCCGGTGGATAAAGGTATCCACCCTTTGAACAACTGGGCCCTGATGTGTTACCTGATAAAGGTCGATTAGATAATGTTTTAACTGACGAGCTCCTAAGGAGAGGAATCGCTCACTTAATTGATTCATGAAATGACAATATAAACTAACTAAAACCCTACCCTGAACCATAAAAAGCCCTAACCGGTCAGTGAACAAGATCTTAACCACCTAGAGCTAGGGTTCTCAAGAAAAACTTCTCAAGAAAATGGTGAGGTAAAAATATTTGAGAGATTTTCTGGAACTCGATCCCGGGCTACTCCTATTCGTAAGGCAAACGTCGCAACCACTACACTAAACAACCATCGTCACTCGATTGCTGTCAAATTTTTAAATTTTAAAACCACTGCTAGTCTATGTATTTTTAGCCAATCAGAATGAGTGAGCGATTCCACTCCTTTGGAACTCTGTTTTAACTGCACCGTGGCCATCTTGGAATAACGCCATTGTTCATACGTACCCAGTCTCGTTCTACTACATCTATTCAAATACACCATTAGAGCCTGTTCAGGAACGCAATGGAGGCCCAAATGGGCGTGGACATAAAAATAAATTGTTCAACAGTTACAATAAGTGAAGTTACAATTACAAACAGTTACAATAAAACAAATATAAATGAATAAATAAATATGTAAATTATCAGTCAAGAAGAAATTCTCTGAGTTATTGGAATTGACTACGTAGTCGAGTAATGCATTTCAGTCCTAAATCGTTCGTTGGAAAGAGCTGTATTTATAACAGTTTGTTATTGTATGTAGTTGGGTGAAGGCCTTGGCGGGCTGATTACTCGTAATACGGAAGGGTTGGCGTATGTCTGGTGGTAGTGGGATAACTATAGCTTAGGTAACAGCTTTGTAGAAATCTGTCAACCGGCTAATCTTTCTACGGAATTCCAAGCTATCCCAGCCAAGTTCCAAGAGTAATTTAGTCACGCCAGTTTGACGGTAGTCGTAGTTTGTTACGAAGCGCGCTGCACCCCGTTGCACATCCAAGTTTCTTGATGTTTTGAATCGTATGGGGTAACACGCCGCAGAACCGTATTCTGAAACGCGTTTAACCGAGGCTGGATGGGCATGAATAATAATTGTATTCCCAGATGGCTCCCATGTGATAAGTCTATTGGTGGGATGAACCCAAATGTAACTTCACCTTTCATAGCGAAGGTTAGTCTCAATACTACAAAACACTGCTAAATTATTGATCCTTTGTAATTGTATAGACCATGGCTTACTAGTAAAGCTCCAGTTGTTTTGGTCATTGTAAGACCATGCCTTACTAGTAAAGCTCCAGTTGTGTTTTTCGTCATCGTATATGGCTTACTAGTAAAGCTCCAGTTGTTTTGGTCATTGTAAGACCATGGCTTACTAGTAAAGCTCCAGTAGTGTTTTTGTCTTTGTATAGACCATGGCTTACTAGTAAAGCTCCAGTTGTGTTTTTGTCATTGTATGACCATGGCTTATAGTAAAGTTCCAGTAGTGTTTTTGTCATTGTATAGACCCATTCGAAAAATGGCTGCCGCTAATTTGCATAATATTGATATTCAATATTTTCTGAAGAATTAACTAGCCTATATGAAAGAGCGAGTTCATGTTAGCAACATGTAGCTCTTTGATAACAGAAGAATATTTCCTTACAAAGCAATCAACGTTTGAAACTCTGAAGAAACATGAAAACGAGGCTAGTCAGTCCTGGTGTCCTGAATCTCATACAAAACTCTCTTATTTTGAACCTCGGTAACTTCGCAACACTTGGTGCTATGCTCCTTAAATTTTACAAACGTACTCATTTTTGCATGCTCTCTGAAGTGACAGTGTTTATTTTAGTACCAACATTTCATTACAACCAAAGCTTGGTGACACCATTTTTCGAATGGGTCTATAGACCATGGCTTACTAGTAAAGGTCCAGTTGTGTTTTTGTCATTGTATAGACCATGGCTTATAGTAAAGCTCCAGTAGTGTTTTTGTCTTTGTATAGACCATGGCTTACTAGTAAAGCTCCAGTTGTGTTTTTGTCATTGTATAGACCATGGCTTACTAGTACAGTTGTGTTTTTGTCAGAACACAGCGAAGTCTGTTCTGAAAAAGGGTAAATATTCAAAAGTTGATGATGAAACAAAAATGTTCCATCACCAGAAACGTGTTTGGTAATATCCACTGCAATTTACCAATCTATGTAGTCAGATTAATCGTAAAGAACTGCATGAAAACGGAGCCCAACTTTATATTTTAAAGAATAATTAAAAAGACTAGATTGTTAGGTAGTAAGTTTTATAATATTATACATATACAAAGTTAACTATGTCAGATTGAGAAATAGCGTTGAATAAAATTGATATCAAGCGATAAATTTCATGAAATAAGACCGAATTACAATGTAGCTTGTACATTTGTTGTCCCAATTCATCATGTGACAGTTCTCCAGAGGATTCAGTGCTTTGTTTTCCAGTTAGAGAAATTCATACATTTCCTCTTGGGATACAGAACAACAAGAAAACATTACTCAAGGAAAAAGTCAGGTGACTTTAATTTGGACTACAAATGTATAAGCTAAATCGGTCAATTCCGTGTATTCCCTAGATGTAAAAAAACTATGCAGTTTAAGTTAATAATTATTGAAGAACGTTATTCAAGTAAGGGTTAGATAATGGCACGAGAGTTCTATGATCTATGTGATTTAGAGTGCCGAGCATTTAGATAGAAAACGACGAGCGGTTTTCTATCTAAAATACGAGGCACTCCAAATCACATAGAACTCGAATGTTCGTTATCTAACCGTCTTAGAATTTGGTCACATCCACGAGACATTATTTTTCTGAAATTATTGGCAACCACTAAGAAACTCTGAACATTTCGAAATAATATACAGGGTATAGACTAGGAGTAATTAGTATTCTCTATATAGAGAATACTAATAAGGCTATTGTTTCATAGCCTTAGTTATTATTCTCTATTCTAATTACTTAACTATGGTATTTAGACAGCTGAAATAAGGAACGCTGATTGGTCGAGTGGGTGTGACCATGTTCTAATTTCCAGTTGGTTACTTTTGGGGGTCGTTACTTTCAGGGTTTATTAATGACTTTTAATTTTAACATTACTTTTCGGGGGGTCGCCACTTTTAGAATTAAGTTTCTTTGTATTTTTATGTCAATCGTCATGCAAGTTACATTACATACATGAATGGTAATGAATAAATTGAATAAAATAAGTAAATTCCAATCTGTTGATTATCTCCATGGCGGGTCGCTACTTTTAGAAGTAATGTTTCGTATCCGAGTCGCTGTATTCTATGGGGGTTTCAAAATCCGAGTGGAAAGCGTCTTCGACATGTGAAATTCTCACGAGGATTTTGAAACTCTCATAGAATACGGTGACGAGGTATGAAACAGCTGCTACTACATATAACTTATACATTTTTAATTTTTACATACAGGCATGCTTTATGTAAGCATTGTATGTAATTAAGAGTATTGTGTATAGTTATCTCGCTCATGGATTATTAGAGAGCTTAAAGTGCCACTACGACGAAATTCGACCATTTCTTTTGACACTTTTGTCTTCCAAAAGGACACACAGTGGCGAAAATATTCAAATCAGTGAAAAATATTGCAAAAGGACCAAATTAAACTATGAATTTTGCGGAGAAATCATGTCCTCCATTACTGAAGTGTGTTCCAAATAGTTCTCGATTTTCGTCCAGCGGTTTGCTGTCGTGACGTCATTTTCTCAACACGTCGCTCTTTTAAACTTCGTTCTTTTCTTTCCTTTGTGGCAAAAATGGTAAAACATTGTACTTTACTTATAAATCCACGCGAAGGTTTGTGTGAAACGTAGCCTCACATATTGTTGAGTTGAGAAAATGACGTCACTTCCGCTGAAAATTAGCTCTGTACAGGCTCTGTCAAGGAACGGATTTAATTGGCTCAGTGCGGACATAAAAACTCGAATTTCAGACCCCAACACCTAAGACTTCCCGTCGTCATATCAAAAAAACGGTTCGGACAGGCAAAAAATAAAGCAACTTTACAAATACGTAAAAAATATCACTATCTCAAAATTTGATCCTAGGGGCACTTTAAAGGCTGGTTCTCATATGATCTTCTCACATCATTAGATATTCATGACACATCGGCCAATGAGGAGTCTCGTTTGAGCTCACGTGTTGATACATGAAATAGGGATAGTACGACAAAGTTAATTATTCAAGTGGGCAGGGCTTTGAAGCCGAGGGAAATTGAGGGGTAAAACAATAACTAATTTACATAATTGCTGTACTTTGAAATCGTTTCCAAATACAGAAAATAATTAGTTAAAACAATAGCAAATTTGCTGTACTTTCGGAAATCGTTTCCAAGTACAGACAATATGCAAATTAGTTCTAGATTACAGTTCTAAAAACATGAGACATGAAATTAGGCAATTTGATGTAACTAAACATAAGACAAAATTAATAACCAGGTTTGTCACTGGTATGAAAAAAATGTTCGTTAAAATGAAACCTCTGTATACTTACGAGAAGTTCTTAACATCCAGCGGGTTAGCTTCTGCACGCCCGTTTTGTTCTAAATCACGCTTGATACAACAGATAATTTGGCAGACTGTCTTCTCCGGATAAAGGTCTCCATCTTTATCACGTATTTCTTGTACGAACTTAATAAGCCAAAAATTCAAACTTTCCAAGGACATATCCGCCAGGCTCGTATCCAAATTTTACCCCAAACTAACATCTAAACCAAACGGGTTAGCCGCCTCTACTTCGGGAAATTTGTTCTGTCTCTCTGCTTTCCATGATTCAAATATTCTTAGTCCCCAGCGAGTTTTGTATCCCGTACTTTTTGGAACAGCACGCTTCACACTCGGAAGGCTTTCCTCTACTGTCTGTGGGTCCAGGAATCTTTTGAATTTAGTCGGCTTTGTGACCATCTCATTTTTTCCCTCCATCGCAGGTTCTTTAGAAATGCGAATAGCGATGTTTCGTGTTGATAAACATCGCAATTGTTATGCTAATGTACCAACCATGATTCGTAAAGCCCGCCTCGCGTTAGGAACCAATGGATCTCTGGTCGGCACATCAATGACAATAGATGACGACACACGAAACATCGCTATTACGGTGGAAAGACTACTGGAAAGAACACTTTCTGTACACTACGTATTTCATGGAATGTTCACCTTTCAAACCACATCGTTACTCTTTTATATTCAGAACGTGCAATAACCAGTAATGTTTGTTCAACATTGTCCTCTGTGTCATGAATATCTAATGATGTGTGAGAAGCCATTTTAAAGCCGCGTGATTGTTTTAGACGTGGTTTCTAGATCTAGAAACCACGTCTAAAACAATCACGCGGCTTAGAAATATTACGTCCCGATCGCTTGATTCTTTTGTTCTGCAATTAATTTACGCTTCGATTCACACCGAACAAAAGGGACCAGCCTTAAAGTGCCACTACGACGAAAATTTACCATTTCGATTTGCCACTTTTTCAGTGTCAATCAGTATTAGAAATATCCGAAACCCAAATGGGCATGTTAGACCACGACATTTTAGGCCGGAGAGTTTACCAGTAAAATCATGTCCGCCATTACTGGAAGCAGTTATTCATCGGAAGTGATGTCATACACTTAACACAACAACCTCGTGGCGCGAAATAGTGGGCATAAAAAGTAGCGAACCTCGCAAAGATAAATATAACTTTCTTCTTATGTTTTATAGTCAGGTGGCTTAGCGCAATATTTTGGCTGGATCGTGACAAGAGTGATAAAAGCACCAAATTTGGCACACAGATTCCTTAAGGGTAACTAAACAAAATTGGAAGGGGTGCTCACGAAAATATCACCTTTTACTATGTAGAACGAATACAATCAAAATTGGCTGATTTCTGAATTGCCTGGTTACCAAGCTATTTATCTAAAATCGGTTTCTGATCGGTTTATTATCTTGGAAACGTAGCACTATTACAAAAAACAATCCCAAAGGTCCACAGAACATTGATCAGGTGTATTCTGATAAACTGTAGTGCATTTGTATGTACCCATAATGCTTTGCGGGCCCTCAAACGCACCCGATTAAATCCCATTGAAAAGCCAGGTTGCTGGCTATAAAAAAATACCATGCACTATTGGCCTAATCTGTAATCAGAAACAACACTTATCTGTTCTGACATGTAATAGATTAGTTTCTGTTTAAGTGACCATTCAGAACTTCATCTTTCCAAAGAAGAAGCGTCCCCTTTGAAATTGTTACCAGTACTCTATTGGCTCTCTGTGCAACTACATTTACACATCGGCGAGCACTGCAAATTCCCTTTGACACATTTGCAGCGGGAGCAGCGTCCTTTGCAGGAACACTTTATCAGCTCTCTGCAAACGCTTGCAACTTGGGGAAGTGATATCCATTTGGGTCTCCAAAAGCCATCGACTTTGACCCACGAAAACTCCGCAGGAGAAGGAAGATCCTGCTCAGCCTGCTCTGATGATGTCCATATACCCGCCTGGTACACAGCCCTTTGGGAATATTGCAGAAGTGCATCCTGCAATTCAATGTCAATATAGAGGGGAAGCCAATTGACAATTATATATAACAACTCAGTCGTCTCTAGTAAATTGCCGTTTTTTGTAGTAATTAAGGGTTTATTTGGAGTTTAGTGTATCAATTCCTTCACTGGAACGATTAACGTTTTTCTTAAGTAACTTTGCCCGCTGAACAATACATTGGTTATGAAAATACAGCAGAATCCGGATAACTCTAACCTCCGGGGGAAACGAAAATTGGTTCGAGTTATCGAGAGGTTCGAGTTATCGAGGGTGAAATTACAAGAGATGTTCAAGCAGAGGGAAATCATCTTAGGTTCGAATTATCGGGATTCCGAGTTATCGAGGGTTCAAGTTATCGAGATTCTACTGCATGGATTTTCGTACTATTCTACCTACAATGTACCTGTGTTGGAGGAATGTTCTCCAATGCTCTGTTATGCTTACAGAATAGCACCATTCTAGGCTCATTTACTGACTCCAGGGGGCTCGATTTGTCATACATCAGGATCGTCATTCTCTCAAGTCTCTTGAAGTTCTCGGAGATGACGCTTAGCTGCTGGAAGGGATGAGCTGCAATGGATGCCAGGGTTGGTGTGACCTCGTCATTCAATTCCCATGCCTGCCACGCCGACTTCTTGCCTTTACCACAGAATGATGAGGTGGTATCACATCCAGTGAAAGCGTGGAACACTGGTAAGGCGCGTGACTTAGATTCGCCAAGGGTAGAACATATACTGTTGATGCTGATGAATGAGAAGTGATTCCCCATTCCGAATGCCACCCAGATTTCCGCTCGTAGATTGTAGACAGCGAGATCATGCAACTTTCCAACAAGGATTACTATGACATCTGTGTCAACAGTCCTCACTAGGATAGATTCTACACCACCTTCCAAAGATGTGATGCTTTAAGAAATGCCTGCGCGACACCAGATGAAGCCACCTCTGCTTCAGTAAGAGCGGTCGTCCAGCCAGAATTCTCCAGTAGGTCTCCAAGTGTACTCCACAATCCCATTTCCATGTGGAGCCCACCGAACATGACGACATACTCTTTCTCCCCATGTGTAACTGGCCACTTCCACTGTATCAACTTTGCTAATGCAAAGAGAGGCTGATCTAGGGCGATAAACTGGTACTTGTCCGGGATTAAGAAAAGTTATTGCCTGTCTCAGTACGTCCATGCCATGCTTAATCATTGCAGGTGTAGCTGCTTTTTCATAAAACAGAGGAAGGAGTGCAGTTAGAGCAGGTGGTTCCTTTGTTGGTTGTTGAACCGAGGAGTGATATGCAGCCCACGCAATGGCATCTTCAACACTCAGGGTATCGTTGTTCAGTTTAGACAATGCGTGGCATACCCAACGATCCTCTTGTGCTTTTGCTTCCTCCAGGCTACTCTGCACTGGTGTTATACTGCATGGTTGTACTGAAACAGAACTTGTGTTCAATGCAACAGGAGGTACAGTGGCATACCTTTCCGGAAGTGAGTGCCGTTCAGTTCCTAATGGTGGAACAACTAAGGGTGGCCTACACTGACCAGGCTTACTTTCCGTTGGAAACTGAAATATACTAATTCCAGTTCCATGGAATGATGAAACTGACGTGGTCGAGCTCGGATTATGGTCTATGTTGTCCAGAGCACCAACAGAAAATATACCCTTCCTTAAACAAACAGGCGATACACACGTATCCTCCTTAAAGTGTTCACTGAGAGAGGTCGCAAGCCATTCTCCTATCTCCATGATGCGATCATAGGAGACAGAAATCCCCATCTGGTACAACTTTGCAATAAGCGTTTTATTTCTGGTCAAGCTGTGGATATTTAATCCAATGTACAGAGGAATAGGTGGTTCTCGAGTTGCTGAGTGGCGTGTTTGACCAGTTTTAGTCATCCTCTTCTCTCAGGGCTATACTACGTTTTCGGCTGTCACGTTCTTGAGCTTTTTTAAGCTTTGAGAAGCTAAACTTTAGATGGCATGACTTGTGCCAGGAAGCACGATTTATGCACAGGCATTCTACACTAACTTCTTCTTCAAATTGAAGATTTACTGGTAGTGCATTTACTTCTCGAAAACTGTTAATATTTTGCAGAAACGAGCTATAAACTTCTTGATGTACTTCAGGTGATCCATGAGCATTTAAAGGACACTTTAATGCCTCACTTGTAATCTCCTGGCATATTATGCACTTACTCCAGTCAAATGGCATTTGAAGTTAGTTTTGTTGCAAGAAGCCAGTCCAGTCCTAAGAATAAGAAAGCCGTAGAGAGAACGAGTTCAGCTCTAAAGATACAAAATAACCACTCTAATAAGCGTAAAATATGTTATATAATGTCTAATTTTGATTTCAGAATACATTATTTTCCTAAACATGCTGTTACTTCAATGTAAAATTCACGTTTATGTCGAGTACTTACAGAAACAACAGCTCAGCATGTAGGCAGCCATCTTGGATACTGAAATAGCGGAATGGGGCCTGGGAACTAGCCTCCATTTCTATTCTTAAAATATACTGCTATTATTAGCATCATAGTCAGTTATTACAGTGAAGATGATTTAAAATATTAAGATATACTTTAATAAACACTACAACTTGCAATATTTTAGCATTTCGAGCCTGGAGGCCTATGGGTAGTAATTTAGACCACAGGTAGCCCAATCCGTGATTTTGGGTAAAACTAAAATATACCATAAAATTATAAAGGAGTACCAGAACAGATTGTCATGGGCACCCCTTCTAATATTGATTAGGGTGGTCTAAGATATATCTGTACGAAGTTTGGTGCTTTTATCAGTTTTGTCACGATCTTATCGCTAAGCCACCTGACTATTAGTAGAAATATGCCTCCAGGCGTTGTGTTCTGCTGGCGAGCGTTAAGTGTATGACATCACTTCCGCTAAATAAACCTTTGTTTAAAGCTGAACAAAGGGAACGGCCTCCAGTAATTGCAGGACTTTTAGATTCAATATTCGGAGCTAAAAAAATAAGACTTCCTGTCGTTGTATCGAAAAACAATTTGAATTGGTAATAATATATCAACTCTACTTTATGAATATGCAAAAACATTGATATGTCAACATTTGATCGTAGTGGCACTTTAAGCAACCACGACGGCAACGTCTTGGAAGACTGCATAAAACTAGAGGTTTCTAACAAAAGTGAAGTGCTGCAAGCAGTAGAGTATATGAAATTGTAGTTTAATAATCTGACTCCTAGCTAGAGCCGTGTGATATTAGTGCACAAGTAAATAAATTGCCCGAATCTGCCATCGACACTTCATGTAGGGGAGACAACCATTTCCGAAACCTTTAGTTACTTAATTATTAATAATGTGTTCTTAAGTTATAATCCGCTGAACGTTCGTGGTGCATTGAATAGTGTATATGTTTGTACGAGATCTCAGCAGTACATTGAAATGTAGTGAGGGATCGCTATCGTCGACAGCGCGCATTCGGTTTGTTTTTTCAGTGTTTCTCTCATTAAAAAAGCTTGGCAATTGTTATATAAAACAAAGAGACATTTTTTTTCGTTTGTTTGTTGTCATATATGTACAGAGGACGTCACAGCGTGTGAAGATCGACAGTCACCACTGTGCGACGACCCAGTTCATTTGTGATTGTTTCAGTTTGATCATTTGCATTAAGTGCGTGAACATGCTTGGATACAAGCCGCATTCACCGAGGAAACAGGGTTTTCTTTCACAACCCAAAGCAGTAAACAGCATCCTAATGTTTTGATAGAATGTTTCAATAACGTTTTGTGCAATATTCTACTTACCTAAAGCGATAGAAGGGGGGATTATTGTGGGAATAGTTGAGGTCTCAATGAACCGAAAGCACGGATTGTAGTTACCAGTTCTCTGTTCCGATGAAATGATAACGAGGTAAAAATGTAGGTCGAGGAACCCAAAAGAATAATTCAAATGAACTTCGGTATCGGCACATCAAAGACTTCCGAAATAGGTTGCGAGCAATAGCCTTAATTACAAAATAGCAAAACTGCACGTGAAAATGCACGCAGTCGCCTACATTTCGACCGTTCTCTGCATGGGAAAAAAACGTGAAAACCCCACATTTTACGTCTACAAGAGAACGCCGACGTAAGAAAGTAAATCACTCCGTTTTTCGTTCGGCGTGAACGGAACTCTGTTTATCATATTTTTCGAAGAAATGAATATGAAAAGAAATTAAAGGCGAACGAAGGTAAAAGTAAACAACATATTTCGGGAGCAAACATTTTTCTAGGTCCCGTCCTTGCTGCCGTCGCCGTCGTTGATGCTTGAGCTCTCTAATCTTCTTTTGGGTATGCCATAGAGCTTTTACACATTATACACCAATACGTAGACATGTGTTTCTTCATTAAATTGAGAAAACAAGAAATATATGAGGGTATTAAATTTCGCGACATTAAACTTCGCGGGATTTTTTTTTCGCGTCGCTTTAAGTTCGCGATTTTTTTTAAATCGCGAAAATCGCGAAATTAAAGTGACGCGAAAATTAGTACCAATAAGTCAACCTCGTTCCCAGGGGTCTTTACGCGCCTAATCAAAGATGGCGTCGAAAGTACCCCTGGTACAGGCTGGTCATGTGACCCAAAAATATGCCCAATATATGGGCATATTTTGAATCACATCCGCCATCTTGGATTCATCATCGCTGAAGAACGGTTAGCAGTTGAAGTGTGATCCCAATGAATTCCAACCGTACATTATTCTACTTGTACCCAGTTGCGAAGTGAGTATTAAAAAAGGCAAAAACGCTAAGTTCTGATGAATTTCTTTCTGTTTTCAACGAATTTTGAACGCGCAATGCGAAAGACGACATCACCAGTTCATTTTTCAAATCAAAAATGCACGCGCTATTCAAAATTCTCCAATCAGCGCGCGCAAAATGTCTAGCCAATCAGTGGCCGAATCCCACCAGCCTGTACCAGGGGTACTTTCGACGCCATCTTTGATTAGGCGCGTAAAGACCCCTGGGAACGAGGTTGCCAATAAGTATAAAAGGCCATGGCCAGACCGCTGACACCTTCAGTTGTCACTCAGCCTTTGTGGAGTCAACATCTCTGTAACTCTCCGCTTGAGTGCTCCCTACTGATTGCTTATCGCGCGAAATTCAAATCAAACACATCAATGTTAAACTTTATAGTAAGGACTACAGAGTTTGTAAACAATCTTAAAATAACGCCTAAAGTCTTTAATGAACAACTGTCTTCTCTGTTCACTTTTGATGGCTTGTTTCATTTTAAACCCTCCAAATTTCACATTTTAACAGGAGAGACTGACTCACTCTCCTACGTTCTTCGCTGCTCTGTAATTTGAATTGCAAATTTCGAGTTCGCCATGTGTGAAAAGAGGAGGAGCTTACCCCTTTATACCGTAACTTCCTGTTTAAGAGTCCATTTTTATCAACTACATGTATTAATATTTAGAGTTGAAATTTGTAATTGCAGAGCGGTTTTCAATTGAATGTCGTAAAAGCAAAGTAATCACAGAATCAATCACGGGAGTAAGTAAAACAATGAGCCAATCACGAACTGAAGTAATTCACTATGGGATTTATTTGAACCACAGGCAGCCCATGCTCACGATTTGTGGCTCATAGAAATCCTACGGTAGATTACGTGATCGCTCTCGCAAGATTCATTGCGTGATAGCGCGCTAGAGTCCCTTTTCCCCGGTATTTTTCCTTGTCTTCTCGCTAATAGATCTAGAGTTTGTATTGATTTCTTATCGTGGAAAAAATAACCGTAATAAACTAACATTTTGCAATAAATGTACCTTGACTGTCCTTTTCTTATGTCCTTGGCTATTCTCTGCTATTTTGGACTAGTTTGGACCCTTTTTAAAGAGTTTTTGATTTTTGAGATCTCATTTCATTTCATTCATCATTTCATTACTAGAGAGATACTGCGTGATTGCATTTGGTTTAGAATTTGATTGGTTATCAGTACCGGCAAAACATTTGATTGCTTTGGTTTTGCGGTTGCTCAGTTTTCCTATTGGCTGTGGAAAATGTTTTGTGATTATCAGCCAATCAAGTGCTAAACTAAAACCAAACGTGTTTTGGTGCATCACGCCTTCCTCGTGATTAGTTCAAGTAAAACCTATCGTGATTGGCTCATTGTGTTTTTACTTGCTCCCGTGATTGGTTCTGTGATTACTTTGGTTTTACGACACTCAATCGAAAACCGCCCTATCGTATGATCCAAGATAGCCATCTTATCGTATGATCCAAGATAGCCATCTTATCGTATGATCCAAGATAGCCATCTTATCGTATGATCCAAGATAGCCATCTTATCGTATGATCCAAGATAGCCATCTTATCGTATGATCCAAGATAGCCATCTTATCGTATGATCCAAGATAGCCATATTATCGTATGATCCAAGATAGCCATCTTATCGTATGATTCAAGATAGCCATCTTATCGTATGATCCAAGATAGCCATCTTATCGTATGATCCAAGATAGCCATCTTATCGTATGATCCAAGATAGCCATCTTATCCGATCCAAGATAGCCATCTTATCGTATCATAACGATGAAACGTCAGTTAAATACCTCGAACCTCTGGATTCAGCCAAATATCTGAATGACTCGGTTCTCGGTATTTAATTCTTACATAATGGTGCTATTTTGCGTATAACGTTTGCATCTACTCGATTGCTGGTTGCACGTGACGTCATCGCCGCCATATTGGTTGACGTTAACAAAATATTCCTCGTTCGTTCAACCTTGAATCAAACAAAGAAATATTTTGGTTTCAACCAACATGGCCGCCACGTCTCTCTGGGTAGGCCTAGCCACAAGTTGCTCAGAAACTTTTCGGCAACAATTTTTTATAAGAGCAACTTTTCGTTATTTTTTTAGCAACTTCCGCATTTGAAAGCAATATTGTTAAATTTCAATGATTTGTTTTTATATTAGCAAAATATGAGTTGAAAATAGAATATAGCACGTTCGATTAATAAAATTGACGTCACAAAACATCCAAACATACATTGAAAAGAATGGGCCAGCGGTTGCATACACGCACGTGCGAAAGCAAAATGGAGGACAGCAATGGTGGATCAGATTCCAATTCAGACTCCTCCGACTGCGAGGAAAAAGAACCGCTCGCGAAAGATATAAGAGCAGGTGCAAAAAGTGCTCCAAAGAAAGCCACAATTGCCAGTTTTATATTCTTGTAGAACGAGTTATTGGAGTTATCATGTTATGTGATGTGGGATGCGAAATAATTTATAGTTTTTTTCTGTGGATCGTCGACGGCACGCCGTTGACTTTCCGAATGCCGTTGACTTTTCCGAATGACGTTTCATTTTCCGAAGATATATTGACGGACGTTTGTGATTAGCTAGCTGTGAATGGGATATGCGATTTCCTTAACTGATAATATTACTAGTGGGTCCCTATCAATCACTTAGTGGGGATGACGTAACGATGACGTCATCGGTCACGTGATATTAAGTACATGCCCATATCTCTCATTTCTAATGCCAGACAGCTCAAACCTGGAGGCATGGTATTGGGTCCCCACAAGTCACTTAGTGGCGATGACGTCATCGGTCACGTGATTTTTAGTATATGCCAAAATAGCTCACTGACCATCCGAGAGTTGCCCTTTGGGGCCCTGTTTAAAAAAAATTGTTTTCAGTTTAGAATTATGGTTTTGAACAGTAACATTTCACCATAGTTAATAGAGTGGAATGGTTAGGAAACTCAGGGACCTTCTTTGTTATAGGTCTTTGTTAGCTTTTTTCAACCACCACCGTGCACAAAACACAATAGAAATTCCAACATGTTAATCAAACAGCCAATAGAAACGTGTGAGTTCAGTCGTTCAGGGAACGCTAATGAACTATGATCGTGCACAATCTTTTGTCTTACCCCTTCCAACCTAAATCGCAGCGCCTTTGTTAGCCCATTCCACTCTATTAACTATGATTTCACCTAACATTCAAATTACGCAAATTAGTTCAAATAAAAGATGCCTTGTCAGCTTGTTTTGTTAGTTCCTTCAACATGGCTGCCGTGGCGGTCTTGGTCATTTGATCCTCTGAGAATTGATTGCAAATAAGCAATAAACTTGCTAAAAGTTGTACTTTCCTGAAATAATTTCCTTTAAGACACTCATTCTAGACTACTTTGGTGGCTGTCTTAATCCCTGAAATTAAGGGTAAACTCTTCTGACCGGACCTCTTTCCTATAGGCTCGTAGATTTAGAGATTAGAATACTAGAAAAATGTTATGCTGTTTAGGATTAGTTTCGTTAAAACCCGCAAACTAATCAACTGACTCAACACCATTTTCAGTTGAGACCATGTGCCAAGTCACTTTACTGAATCTCACATGATACTATAGTCAGCGTCTTCATTTTCGTGTAGTGACTTATTTAAACAAGGGCCCTTAAGGGCAACTTGCGGATGGTCAGTGAGCAAATTTGGCATGTGAACGAACTGAGTGAATTGTGGGGACCCAGGCATTAGAAATAAGGGAGTGTGGGAATGTACTTAAAATCACGTGACCGATGACATCATTACGACATAAACACTAAGTCATTTATGGCGACCCAATACCATGTCTATCAAAGTTTGAGCTGCCTGGCATGAGAAATGAGGGAGATACGGGCATATACTAAAAATCACATGCCCGATGATGTCATTGTTACGTCATCACCACAAAGTGAATCGTGGGGACCCCGTACCATTGAGCCGACTGGCATTAGAAATGAGGGATATGTACATGTACTTAAAATCACGTGACCGATAATGTCATCATTACGTCATCACCACTAAGTGGTTGATAGGGACCCACTACCATGTCTGTCCAGGTTTAAGCCACCTGCCAGTAATATTAAGCAAGTTACCAATGAAAATCTCATATCCCAAACATGGTACAAATTTTGCTAACATTCATCTTCGGAAAAGAATGCGACATTCGGAAAAGGATACGGCATTCGGAAATGAAAATCCACCTAACCCAGATAAGGGGCCGTCGACATATTCGAAATGCCCCGCTTAACGCACAACGGACGTTTAGGGGGGGGGAGGGGGTAAGGGCATGGACGTTAGTGTGGGGCATTTAGAACAAACACTTTTTCATCAATAGAAGTACACTTTTTAATCAAACGTTTCTAGTCAGCTAGATCTACATTAGAGCGCAATTTCTGTTGAATTTCCCGGAAATTTCAACAAGGTCTTTTGATTAGAAGTATCATGAAATACCTCAAACCTCCAGGTAAGTGAAACTCAGTTTTATAGTCGTGTCCGAATGAGTATTTTAGTCAAGATCCGAAATGAGCTCGTACGGGAATTCGAGGTACTGACTGACTGTACAGTTGCAGCTATTAAAGCTTGTTTTATACTTTGTTTATAAGTGAACTCCCGTGTATTTCATTACTGTTTTTCCTGACCTAAAAAAAGCATAAAACAATGGGTAGACGTTAAGGGGGAGGGGGAGGGGGTCTGACCTTAACGTCCGTTGTGCGTTAAGCGGGACATTTCGAATATGTCGACGGCCCCTAACTCGTTCCTGCATATGCGTGCATCCAGAGTTAAAAACAAACAGCTAGTGCACATTTCTTTAAAAAAATCTTTATTTAACAGGTAGGGAGACTCCAACAAATACTGAAATGTAAATATGCCTACGAAAAATAAAATAGTTTTACAAATACATCAAGGTTCGGATATACTTTCTGCTTGTCTGAACTGGTTGTTTCTATCATTAAAATAATGATAAAATTGTGGAAACAGTTTGACAACTATGGCAATATGCAATACATGATTGATTAACTTCAAAACATCTCTTGGTGTAACCATTACTTGATAATAAAATGCCTTCATTAAATGTTTTTGAATTGTTGTTTTTCTTGCTGGAATAGAGTGTTGTCTATTTAGTGTTTTTGTTAGTCTTTACATTTGTATTACAGCTTGCTATAAGGTATGCATTTATGTAACGGTAATCTGAATGATTTTAAATGGAGAAAAGTGGCTGACGTTGTATAAAAACTTTCAGTAACTTGAAATAAGTTACAGCAGCAGAGAACACTTGCATGGGAATGAGGACATATAATTACCAAATGAATATAGCCAAGGGACCATTCATTATTTATGGCGTGGGCGGGGTGGGGTGTAAAATTGGGGACTTCGTTTTTTAGCACTGCACAAAGGGAGGCCTTTAAGTACTTGGCATGCTTAGGTATGGAAGGCCAGGCCTTGAAAATATAAATCTGACCAAAAATTATATCTTGACAACTATTTTTTTCGTTTTAAAAATACACGTACAGTATGATAAATTTCAAGATTTTCTGGGGGAGCATGCCTCCTACAGCACTCCTTTAAAACTGTTGGCCTTCAATCACAATGTTTGTACAACTATAAATGTCCCTGATAAGCATCTTATAATCAATAATGCAACAATCTAACAGCTTTTACATAAAGGGGTTCAAAATGTTCTTGAGTAGGAGGTCAATATAGGAAAGTAGGCATGCTGAAAGTCAAGCAAAAGTTTCATTGTCTATTGATAGAGAGAAAATAACCGATGATGATCCTAGAGGCTGCCAGCTTGTTTTGAAAACCCTGACATGAATAAGTAAATAAATTAGAAATAATCATGTCCTATTGACGCCAGAAGAAAAGCACAAAAGTGTAGGACAAATGTTTGTCTTTCGATACATAGAATGACAACTCCTTTAGATTTGCATGTAGAACTATTTTAAAAATGAACTTTATATTTTATAATTTAAGTTGTTCACAATAATTTTATTACTTTTCTGCAATGTTAAATTAAAAGAACTGAAGTGAATGAGTGTAATATATCCAAAAGAGGAGGGGTCTCAAAATTATAATAGTATATCTATGGAGGTTACAAATATATATTTTTTGAGAAACTTTAGCAATTTCTCTTAATGCTGCCCCCTCCCCCCCCCCCCCCCCCCCCAACCTCATAAATAATGAACAGTCCCTAATTTAACTAGCCACACACACTAGACATTCACAGAGTCCAGAGCACAAGCTTGATTAGCAAGTTACAAATAATTTTGGGCATCTTCACATACCATCACTAAAATAACAGTCCTTGAAATTCCCACAAAATATCTAATGTCTTCTGGAAGTTGTCACTAAATATAAAACTTATTATTGTCCATATTATCATACAGGCTGCGTTGATTCATAACTTGTGGGCTTCTCATTTCTCTGGCTCGTCAATTCCTGCCTGGTTCATTAGATCGCCAATGTTTTTCTCAAGATCGTCAATCCTATTGCTCATTTCATCAAGTACATAAAATTAAGGAATGCAACACATGGAAAAAAACAATTAACTCCGAAGCAAAATGCATATTATAATGTACTGTCCAGTATTTTAAAAGGAGGCACAAATTACCGGTATTAGGAAAATAAACATCTGTTGCACATACAAAAAAAATCATGTTTCTGATTATATTATGCACTGAAGGTAAAAACTTTCTCTACTTCTCTTCTCCCTGGTTGATCTTTGAATTAAGACCAAGAACATTTCCTGATACTTACAGATAGATAATTGCATGTCCATTTTAGAAAAGAGTAGGGACTGGGTGGAATCTCGAATTCACTTAAACCACGGAAAACAGCTTTGTATCCCCTTTGTGGATTTATGATCACTGCTTATTACTGAGGATCTCCCAGGGGTTTCGGGGAACAAAGGAACATGCCAAAAAAATTGTTGGGAACAGGGAACAAACTAAAAATATATCGGGGAACAAGGGAACATGAATAGAGGTTTTAGGGAACAAGGGAACAATTTCCATTTTTCTATATGGAAAAATTGACTGTTTCCCTGGAAAACATTTTGGAAACAAGAGAACAAAAGGTAATTTTCGTTGGGAACAAGGACCCCCCTAGGAGACCCTCATTAATGTATCCAACAATTTTCAAAACTTTACCTGAGTACAGTAGCAAGAAGTGAACAATGAATGATTAATAAGAAGCCTCTGCGAAGGAGGGGACAGTTAATTGCGATATTTTCCATGTTTCTTTGTATTCTGCAATTAACTGTCCCGAGTAATGATCCCAATCGCCTATGCGAAACTGAACCCATCCCAGTCCCCTACTTGTTTTTAAAGTGGGCAATTATACAAACTGTACAACATATTTTCTACAATGGTTTATAAAAGACAAGATTGTACATGTACTATGATATAATAGCTCACTTTTTAAACCCTTTTATACAATGTCACACAGCCTTTTCCAGTTATTGTTGCACTCTCAAAATTAACCGTTTCTTACATTGCATGTACAGTGATGTGAGACTTTTGTCATTAAACTAAGCATTCCACAGAAAAGTCAAGAAGAGAAGGGAAAAGCCTAGAAAGTTTGAGAAACAGTCGAACTAGGCAATTTACAAATAACTCTTTGAACTTAAAGGTGTTCATAAATGTTCATAGTCCACATGAAATACTTCAATTAACCATACATGTATATGCATGCATTAAGACAAAAACTCAAATTGTATACATATCTATACATTTGTATATAGTTGTGTCAAAGAAAATATGAATGTCCATACATGTACAGTATATATAATTCTTTGGGGGAGGAGGCTGGGAATTCATGGCATTTGAATTCCTTGCAGAATGTTTAAACTCTTTGTGTACAGTCTGTTGTACATACCGTATATGAATAATTATTGTACCTCACAAAACCTCTTCCTCTCAACAACATTCTGTCTCTATTTATAGTAAAATGTTATTAGAAGGAAGTCCGTATTAAAACGGACTTCCTTCGTTTCCGTTATTCCGCAAGTTTTCAGACCTGTCGAAAAATATTCAAGTTTATAGCGTCGCTTCTGATACTCAATAACAAAATCAACAAACCGGCGGAGGACGCTACCAGTTAGAATTAAATTATTGCCTTTATAATTGGGCAAAACCAAAGGAAAAAATATAATCTCCTTCGTTACGCTTACAAAAAGGATAAGAATAAAGCTTTGGCCAGCAAAATAACAGGCTAGAGTCATTCCAAATAATATTCGATAGTTCTGAAAAGGATATTCCTTGTGATGATTTGGTCCGACATGTTTTGGAACTTGTCTTGCTGTGGGAAAGAAGTAAACAGAAAGTTACTTTTTTGTGCAGTTGAAAACGGAAAACATCTTCGGCATATCGTGAATATAAAATACATGTAAGGTGTGAGATTATCCTGTCAAATGTGGCTTTTCTTATTAAAACTAAGCGAGGAAGGACTCCCAGTGGCACTTACCATTTGCGTCAGTAATGTTTGTACCTATTTATTGAAGAATATGTATTAAGGAAAAAGCCGAAATATTTCGCCACAATTCACAAATTCGAACTTCGATCCGGCGAAAACATTTTCCGTTAGACAAAAGTTAGAAAACAGCTACGCAAAAAACAATCCGCGATAATTGGAAGTATATACTAAGCAATCTTTGAGCAGAAGAGGATACAAATCCAGTGAGGTCTTGGATGTTTTCGGGGTCAGTTGTTTCAGTAATCTTCACTTTGGTGTCAGCCATCTTGTCCTTCATAAAGATTGATGCCGATCGACCCAGTCCTCTTCAGTTACTTTTCACCACAGGAACCCCAATAAAGATTATATGCCTTGGATACAAAATGGCGGACAAGCAAGACCTGCTTGAACAGAAATGAATTTGGCAGATTATGACGAGTAACCAAAGGCATCAAGAGCATCTGTCTTCGTACCTTAAGTCTAGAAAGGGTAGTCCTTCTAATAGGGGAAGTCCTGCCGGGAGGTATGGAGACTTTATGTTTAAATCTGTTTTACAAAATATCCTATCAGTCGACAGCCGTTTTTCGGAAAGGATTATTTATACAGTGGAATATCTCTCTGAGCGTACAAATTATGCATCAGTCAATTCCAGCAATGCCCATCCCCCCCCCCCCCCCGGGACAACCCCCGGGCATTAGTCATTTTCGTAAAAAAATTTCCAAATTCCCCACGGTGGGGACAAGCAAGGTGTTCAAATGCCCCACAGTGGAGCCAAAGAAGTAAGGAAAATGCCCCACCCCCGGGCACATCCATAATGATATACTGCCCAAGTTTAATTACATGCAAATACAAAAGGCGCAGAGAAGTGCTACTTCTCTATCCGATTTCATTGATAATGATAGTTTCCGTTCGTTTTGTAGATCCGCCATCTTGTTTTGTATTTGTATTTATACTGCTGTATCAGTGATTATACTATTGAGCTGCCTGGAGCAAAATGGTATTAATACATAGTTTATATTTCATTCCTATAAATAATCATTCGCAACGCGGTTAACGTTATACAATTAATAAACGCTTATTGAAACCACATGACAGACTTTTATAATAGTAGTGTGACTTCTGTTCGTCCGGTGGATATAGCAGCAAACAGTGTATATTTGTAAACAAACTACTTGATATCGTTTCAAACTCGGACCGGCAGAGCTTGGGCCCTGAGTGCCTCCTGAATTAACATTTTAGCGTAGCGTTAAGAATACAGGATTGCAGATCAGTGTTAGATGGGCGGTGAACGAACGGGAACTGCTATTTTCTAGCTATGTTGTAAAAATTAAACATTGGATTCCATAGGTTTCCCGGCTTTTTCGTGTCCTAGCGCATACGAATAACCTGGATAAGACGGTATTAACTGCATGCAGGTTTCTAGGTTTAGAGAAATAGATAGAATCCACAGGCAGCCGGAATAATTACAACAACTTAGATGTATTGTTTTTTTACTTGATCCAGTATGGCGTCGTTACCACAAGACCTGCATTCTCTTTCCCAGAATTCTTTTTGGCAGTGTCAAATGCAGCACCATACGCCCCGGTGTAGAATAATGCCCGACCCCTGGGTCGATATAAGGTTACAAATGCCCCACTCCCGGGATCTCAAAGTATGCAAATGCCCCACCATTTCCCGGGAGGGGGATGGGCATTGCTGGAATTGACTGATGCATTAACCTGGCGTATAGACTCTAGACCTCTGGGCAGTGAACTAATCTTGGAACAAACCCTTCATCTGAGGATATATTTCATAAATCAAAGCTCAGCAACTACATTGTATAAAGGTCTTCCTATAAAGTTCTCCCCAGATCCCAGCGCCTAGGCCATGACATACATGTACATGTAGGATGGGTGCTTATTTTAAAGTGCATAATTAAGCCCTAGCCAGTTACCTTTGATAAGTGAATAGTCCAACGGTAGAATATTTCTTGATTTGGGTGTTGCTTCTACGAGATATACAGGTTTGTACATGTATTTCCAATATGCTAATGATGTGATGTCATCACCAACATTTGCTGAATTTCTTTGTGCTTGTGAATTAATATTAAGCTATTTTCAATTTTTGTATTTCTAAAATCACTTTGATAAGCTTAATAGGTAATTTGTCTCTACCAGTATGCTTTTGTATAATAAGTGAAGTCGGTGATGACAGCACAGTGGATGTTTGCAGCCCACCAAATCGCCTTTGTCTGACTATTCACAAACCTCTTTCAAAGGTTACCTTTACACTTGGTCACCTACATATATGCTAAATTCCTTTTCGATCTATGGTTTAGCCAGGTCCTAACTTTGATCTGAGTCCTTAATTACATGTACTGTATCATGGTTGTTTCAGGTGCAATTAAAAAATCAGATTTTGGTATTGATGATAATTATTCCCTTTTCTGTATGTTTGTCTACATATATTATGTCTGTTTGTCTATTGCTCATCTGTCCATATTGTTTTCCAGTCATTTGCAGTAATAATTGTCTCAATCTCCAGGGTACTATCAAGTACATGTAAGTCACCAAGCTGCAAGTCTGAAAACAAGAAAACACAGGAGGGTACAAGTTCAAGATCTCAAGATCCAAAGCACTCTTATGCAGCACGTTACACAGAAAGGACTCCCTACAAATTGAAGTCTGGATCCTCAAACAATATTGAACGGTAAACATTGTTAGTTTTGAAATGCCTGTTCCATTAGTTAACCATTAATTCATTTACATATTCAGCCAACTAAAATTATAGTCTCTTGCAGCCAATCAGATCTCAGAACTATAATTTAGAACTTGCATAGATTAAGGAGAGCGAACACTGATGCTACTTGGGCTACCTATTATTAGCTATGATTACGAACATCTGAGAATCAAGAAGATGAAAATCCTAATCCATTAATTGCTACTAATAATCCAGCTACTGTACACTGTACATGCAACTTTTAGCCAGGAGATCAAAGTATTAGGCCCGCCATTTATGTTATGTTATTTCAAGTTCTGATGGTGTGTATTCACTTAATAATTATAAGGTTTATTTATGAACTCAAGATTTATAGTTCACTACTTGGCCTAAGTCATGGTTTATTTAGTTATGACTGCTCTTTATTGATTCATTTAATTGTACTTAAGTTCAAACCATCATGTTAAGAAATATAGAGACCAATCGCTACGCTAGGATCGTAGGACAGTTGGGCATTGAATTAGCTTAGACAGGTGACTGCTTAACAACTACATGTACATTAGTTTGAATTTGTTTCATCCACAAGAAGACTGAATAGCCTTTAGTTCATTTGTCTATTTATAATCTGTGTTTGCCATAAGCAGCTAAAGACATCGCGATGGAATGATCAGAATGATCGGAATGATCAGAATATGAACGCATCGCCAGCTACCATAGGGAATCCAAAAGCGAAAATATAATAATAAAAATGGTGGAAAATTCAGAAAGCGGCTCGCAAAAGAAACACCAAAATGTCACCTAGTTCAAGAAGGAATAGAACTGGAGGATTTGCACTGGCTATATATAAAGAGATCTAGAAGCACTGCAAAGGGATTTGTTTCCTGGAAAAGAGATTAAGGATCTTATGTTAGATTTTGGAAATCTGAGCAAGGTTTATATAAGAATTCCCGAAGTAGAAAATGCCATGGAAAGCTTCAAAAAGGCTCATGAAACTTACCATAAAGAAGCTCGACGACGACAAAGAGGAGTCAAATGAAGACTAATTAATGCCAAAAGGGGACGAGTTTGACCTAATGCAGAGAATCAAAGGCTGGATGAAATCAGCCAAAGTTCATGTTCCTGTTAACACACCCAATATCTGTCCCAAGGACTCTGTTAGCAATGTCGGTTCACACACTGCGTCGAGGTTGACTAAAGGCAAACAGTCAAGGTCCAACTCGGTATTCAGCTCAAGGGTCAGCTCAGCCAGTTCACTCGCCTGTGCAAAAGAGAATAGCTACTGACGAGCTTGAACTGGAGACTGAAATTGTGAAGGCCGAAGCAGAAGAATGAGTCACTCTATACCGAGGCTGACTATCTGCAGGACGAAGTTGGAAACCACAACTGGCAAATGTCGACTGAGTGGCATCGTGCAGCAGTATGGTAGCTCCTAGAACCACCTCACATGCAGTGCCCCATGCAGCCACTCGTTACACCACAACAGGCATATCGGTTCACCGATATGCTCGAGAACCACCCAAGGATCCCATACATGAATGCAGACCACTCGCCTCTGAATCCAGATCCAACATAATGGATAAATTGTCACCGCAGTCAAATCAGCGAAGCCAGGGGTAAACGTATCCTTGAGAGCTCCCCTACAGATGAGGACACTTTTAAAGAAGTATATGATGGTGCAGCAGCAGCAAAACCAGCAGATGGAGGAACTGCTTGCTCAACAACAGTGGCACACATTAGCCCTAATGCTACTACCATGGCCAGAAGTACCCACATTCGGGGGACATCTGATTGAATCCAGCAGCTTCATTCGCGCCTTCGAAAATCTGATCGAATTCAATACTGACAGTATATATAACAGTGCCAGACTGTACTATCTGGTGCAGTACATGAAGGGGGATATCCAGGAGTTGATGACAAGTTGTTTGTTGATGAGCGTGGGCGAGGGTTACCATGAAGCTAAAAAATTGCTGAAAGAGAGGTACAGTAAAAATTACATGATCGCTACAGCATACGTCAACCAACTAACAGAAGGGCAACCGATCAAAACAGAATCCAGGGACGCCCTTCAAAGGTATTCCGTTCTCCTTACAAGGTGTTAAGCTAGAATACCCTGAAAGATATTTGCTATCTTTGTAAGATAGTGAACCCAGGCAGTTTAAAGTGCATAGTAGAAAGACTGTCATTTTGTTCTACTTAGGCTAAAGTGGCGCAATGTAGCAGACAAAGGAAAGGAAGAGGCAAGAGATAACTTAATAGAAGACATTGCTGCATTTGTATTAGTATTAGTTCACAGTTAGTTGGGAGTAAACATTCTAAGTTCTAAATTTATCAAAAAGTGAGCCAGGGTAGTGACTCACCCTACATGTATCTTTGGAAATTTATCCAGTGAACCCAGGAGCACTGCATGAGCTGGCTAAATCAAAGTGTATACATGTAATATAGGCCTGGCAGCACTCCCAAGCATCTTCATTCGCAACTCAAGGCAGCCCAATTAAAAGCCTCAACCATCAGTTAGTACTGTGCTATAATTCACCTGTTAACTATTGTGTAATTATAATAAATAACAAAATAAAATACAGTAGCAGCACTGATGTCATTATGGGCACTTTAAACATTCTATTCACCTGTTAACTACCATACAATTTTAACAAAATTAATAACTGTACTTACTGTTGATTTCTTCGCATTTTGATGTCATTAAATCAAAATAAATCTGTATTTTATACAATAATTTATAATGAGCAAAAAAAGAGGCTACCAAACAATGTTGCGCAAAAAAAAATCAAATTAAAATTAAAAAAAAAAAAAAAAAATCACACTGTTTACATGATATATAATAGGTACAAATAATTAATTACAGATATTAAAAAAGACATATAACATAATACAGAAATATACAAAATAGGTGTGCAGAGACCAAAGTAGCAGAAATGCTTTCGAGTTGGTCACAGCCTACATTTTTGTATGTTTATACTAGTAAGGACGATTGAGACATGTATTATGTGAAAGAAGGAAAGAAAGAGAGAAGGATAAAAGACATGACGTCACATCTGTGCATCTGTACTATAAAATTCACAAATGTTTATAACACATCCATGGCTAGCTACTGACAATCAGCATGCACATTCCATGCTGTTTATATAATATTATTGTATACATTTAAATAGAGAGATACACGTGCATACATGTATGCTTAATGTGATTATACAATTTGGGGTCAAATCAATATTTCTGCAGGCTCCCAGATGAGCTTCTTATCAAGATTTTGAAGTTTCTCAGCCCGTCACAGCTACTGGTATGTGCTCAGGTTTGTCGCAGGTGGTCAGAAGTAACCCAAGACTGGTGAGTTGAAAATGACCTGCAGCCTGTTTACTGTACTTAAAGTGCACCTAACCCTTCTTGCAATTGTTCTACCTATGAACCTCCGAAAAGTTTTGAGTATACTTCTGTGTAGAAAGTTTTTGGTTTACAGAGAATACTCTATGTTCTACACTTATTTGAAATCGTGAAAATTTGACCTTTCCTGATGCATGACCACGTAAGTAAAAGTCTCACTCAGGGTCACTTCCTAGGTAGACGTCATCTCATTAATGCATTAATGGTGCATTGTATCACAACATTGATTTATAGAGAATTCATATTATATACACAGTTTGAAAATTATCAGAAAAAGAAAAAAAAAATTAGTCAAAATGTTAAGTATTTCTTCAAATTATTTCAAAGTCAAATTAATAAGATGCCATCTAACCAGGATTTGACCCAGACTTTTACTTCCACGGTCACAGGTCAGAAAAGGTAAAATTTTAACAAGCGTAAAACATTGAGTATTCCCTGTAAACCAAAAATTTCATACATGTACAGTAGGTATAAAAATTGTAAGAGGGGTTAGGTGCAATTTAAATGTACATGTACCAGATAGTATATACTTATAAATAAATAAAACAATATTTGTTCTCTATATTACCCCAAGAGATAATACATGTAGCTCATCTAACTATTTTACAACAGTATACTGTGCAACTCTCTAAATTGGGCCATTGAGGCTATAAGATTTGCATGTCATAATTATATGGGCTATTGGGCAGTCAGCTTTCAGTACATTTTGAAATAAGCAGCTGTGAATACAAAGTAGACAGCTGTATTTGCTTTTTGTCATTAGCTTGATCAGCAGACTAACATGGCAGACAAAAGTACAATGTAGCTGGCTGGAAAATTGTGTAACTAGCTGGTAATTTTTATGGCTACTGGCCATTAATTGACAGTACTGCATAGCTACATGTAGCTATTGGGAAAAAGGGCAGAATGAAATAGAGTGTAAATTTAGATACTATATTTCCTCAGGTATATTAGCCACACCTCACATACATGTATAAGCTGAGCACTCCTAACTTTGGCCTGAGAAATGGGAAGACAACAAGCAAATGGACAGCTAGTTTTCTTTAGAAAGCGAAGGAGGGAAGCTTGAGTAGAAAATCTTGCAGACACTTGTGTTCTGTAAATGTGCTGTTTCTATTGTTCATATGGCTTTGTTTATGGTCATTGCAATACAATATTTTTGAAAACACTCGTGTACATGTATAACCTACACCCCAACTTTGAGGAATTTTTTTCTTACTTTCAAAATCTGAAAGGTCAAAAACGGTGAGGCTTATAAACATGAGGGAAATGGTGCATTTTTATCCTTTTAAACTGCATAATTTATGCATTTACATACATGTGCATTTGTTTTCTGTAAGCAATTACAATAATTATACCATATAGTTTATTAGAATCTACCCAAAGGGCTTTTCAGATCTAATTTACATTTTTTTTAAAGCAAAATAAGAAAACTATAAATTTATACAATAATTATAATTATACAATGATAATTATATAGTAATGATTGAGGCTAATAATATAATTACATGTACATGTAGATTAGATAACAATACATGTAAGTGTTGCATACAAATTACTTAGGCTTTTTCCATATCACTAAAAGTTCACTTTAAAGTTATCTTGAAGATTATGTTGACCCTGGTTGTCTTGTATAATTTTATATAATTTATTATTAATTTTCATGATATAGTGCATTGTGGCAAGACATTTTCCCAAGGCTTCCTCAAGATGTCAGAAAATTGATTGCCTTTGAAGAGACAAAAGCTGAGGGATTTGACTGGAAAAAAGAAATCATAAAAAGGTACAAAATAGGAATCAGGAAATGAGAAATGAAATAAAAATTGATCATGTGTAATGAATGTAATCTGAAATAATTATGACCTTCCGTGTTGCAGCCTTATTTTTGTTTACTTCAATTACCATATTTCCTCTATCGAAGCACCCCCCTTGAACATAAAATTTGAAATAGGCACCTACAAATGTACATGTACCCTTGTTTAAGTGCCTACCCCCCCCCAAAAAAAAATATATACAGTAATCTTGAGAGAATGTATGAAATAACAGAAGGCAGTTTTTAAATAAAAGCTCATTTAGATTGAAAAGTGAAATCATTCTTTTCTTCCAACTCACTTTATTGTTGATTATTAATTACTTCAGATTTATGACTTCAAAATTAAGTTATATTGGACAAGAAAAAGTAATCTGAGTCCAAATCACTTTTTTATATTATGTCAATTAAGTACATGTACCTCTCCTCAATTATGCACCCGGCCTCTCTTGAACATAACATTTGAAATAAGCACCACAGACTTATTTGAGGAAACATGGTATTATGTTAATTTGCAGTAATAAATTCGGTTGTAAATATTTATATTTGCAATATTATAGGTGTATCAAGGCAAGAAACAACAAGATTCTTTGTTCAAAAAAGAAGTTACACATAAAGTCTTATACAGGCCTGCCATCTGATACAGATAGCCAACTCAAGTAAGTCATTTGACTAGTCCACCATAATACCTAACAGTTTTAACATTCAATTAATCAATCTGCATGACTGCCTGCATTACTGACCTGCAGCATGTCAGATGACTTTTGTGTGATTATCAGACAACTGTGATATACAGTAGTTTTGAAGTAAATGTTGTCAGTAAATTAAGTCTCTCCAAACAGTTACTTGTGCCTGCCTGCCTGGCCTGCCGTGGGTGCATGGGTGTGTGCGTGCGTGTGTGGGTGCATGTACAATGTATGTATGTATGGGCACAGCACATGCAGGGTTGTCGGACCAATCCTGGGAAACCCCCACCCCTCCCCCACACTTCACCCTAACCTTCAATGGTTAATCATTAATAAAACAATGTATATCCAGGGGAGTGGTTGGTGGGTAGTACGTTTCCCAGAAACCGGGATTCAGATCCAATACTTTTAACCTGATAGCCAGCAGAAATCCAATGGTTGCTGGCTTCGACTGACAACCCTGCACATGTGGTTGGTAAGTGTTCTTGCAACTTGTTCACTTTAGCCGTCTCAGTCATGGCCTCGCAAACACACAACCTTGTGAACTGGGAACTGTTGATAGTGTTTTTGTTCCAACAAAAAGTGCTACAAAATAATACAATGATTATGTTAGTAGAGGTGGGTGGAGCAGGCTGAGGGCAGGTCCGACGGCGAAAACGTAGCAATTGTTTTTCGACCACGCTATCGCTATTTGTATGGAGCTCTGCCATAAGCAATAACTTAGTACACATACATGTATGCACGGTGTCGATATATACCGTATATGCACCAGTTGACATTCACGACATCCACAAATATTATCTGCTGTGAGAAGCAGCACATGTGTCACTTTTGAGGAATGAGGAACAGATAATGCCAAGGACAAATACATGTATATCAATGCACATTTCAAAGCCACAAAGTACACTTGTATCCAGGGCCCAGTTTGAAGCCTGATTAAGGTTACTGGATACCTTTGGGGTGTGTTTCCAGTGTATATTATGTAGTGCCTTGAGGAAACATCTTAGATATACAAATGTACCTCAACCATATATCATTTTAAAGCTTATAAAATTGAAAAGGCGAAAACATAATCTGAGTAGATCAAGAAGGCCATCAAGAAGTCTGTTTTTATAACATCCTATACCCCAACACTGTTTTGCAGCTGAGATATCAATTGACATTTTGTGAAATATTCAGACAAATCGGACAAATTCCTCTTGATTTGGAGCTATTTATAAACTCTGTTTTGAGTGAAAATCGAAAGAGCATTGTTTAAAAAAAATATAGTGTCCTTGCATGCACGAATCTGAAGTCCAGCCTCTCCAACAATTAGAAATCTCTTGGGTAATCATTCACCATCATAATTTATGATGGGGTGAGCGGAAGAAAGAGTTCAGTGATGACAGATCAAATTCCAAATTCTCCTTTTATCTTCTTTGTTTTGTAAGGGAGAATTGAAAACTTGATCTGGCATCACTTAACTCTTTCTTCCACTCACCCCTACAATGTACATATGTACATGTAGTTAAGTTTGACGGTGTGTATTCTTGAAAATATCCGTCAAAATTTCTTGCTGAGCTAAGTCGTTGCATCCCGAAATATTATAGTAATTAAGGTATTTGCTTGGTTGCATGTTCGTAGTTTTCTTCTGACTTGTGTCATAATGGCTATATTGCTGAAAAATGTGAAAGACTAAAAGGCCTTGAAAGCAAAATGACCGAAGGTCGAGTCTAACGGTAAAAGTCAAGATTTTCCATATTGGACGAGGATGAATCCTATAAGTGTTTTATTATACTGAAGAAATAATCCCCAATCAATAAACACAATAGCATGAACATCTCATGCGAACTGTCCAATACATGTAGGTAGCTGTCATAAATGGCAAAATATTTGGCTGACACATGGCCCTGATTACACATATCTTATTAGAGGATTCTTTGCAAGGTATAATGACATGACGTTTTTTCTCATTTTCCAGGCTTCTTTCTATCAAATGGAAGCTTTGTTTTACAGACACCAATGGTAGAAACCACTGGGTGTCTGCTGACGAGAGCTGTTACTTTGCTTCATCTGTGTCTGTCCGATGGCTGTCACTGGACCTACCACCGTTATCACAATTGAAGTCTATGAAAATATTTGCTTGTGTTCCTGTATTTTTTAACAGGGGTTGGAAACCTCACATAAACAGGTATACAGACTGTACATGTATGTACTGTGTACAGTGTATCTTCAAGTCCCACAGCTTTTAAAGCCTTGCTTCTCATACCACTGGCTATAATTATTGAAATAGCTTTTTGCTCTGATGAAGGGCTAGCGCTCGAAACGTCAGATGCTACTCACTTTCCACGGTGGTTAGCATACCTCAATCAACTTTAGTTGATTGTATACCAGTGTTTATCTTCCCTACCGACGCAGACCAGCACTAGTTTTTACAGGAACTATAGTTACCTATTATATTGAAATGCATGTAGCATTAGTATGGATGCCTATACTTTAATTTTTGCTCATAGCTGCCTAGTCCATGAATTTTTGAAAGCCCTGAATATTGAGTAAAAAACAAATAAATATTCTCACTTGACATACATGTACTTTATATTAAACATCCTCCATCCAAGCCCATGGTGCTTTGCACCAATGTTTTGATTAGTTTGTTTATCAGCATTCCTCTACTCGCTACTCTAGACCATATTTGACGAAAGTTTCATTTTAAAAGGTATAATTATATACAAAAATTAATATAAAAGACAATGGCCCAAACTAGAGATGGATTTCGAAAGATTCGAGAGTGACAATAACAACACTGATGTTTCTGATTTTCGTAGCCTACGAAACGAAAATCATGTGCATGTGCAAAGTATCGGGCTCGAACAGAGGGTCGACTTTTAAACTTGTACTGTGATATGTCCAAAAAGATCCAAGTGTGATAATGACTGTTATCTACAGTTATTAGCCACTGGCTGTAGTGTTTTAGCTAGTCTAAATGCTCCACCCTGCCGTTTGCAAGCATATTTAGAGATGTTTTATCAGTAGTGATTTAGAAAACGAACCAAGAAATGTTGTTGGTTGGTTGTCAGTAGATTGTTGACTAGCAACCTTAACCAACAACCCAACAACAACTGCAACTGCCAAAGGTTTTACTTTCTGAATTAATTTATGACCTTTTATTTTAATATTATGGTACTTTTGGGATTCTTCTTCAGTAATTAGTAATGATTTTCACAGTCCATGTTTAGAATGCATGCAGTCATCTAAAGTTCTTGATTATTGTTTTCCTTTTCAGTGCAACAACAAGATCTCTTGTTCTGTCTTACGATCTAAGATCAACAGGTATAAACATGTGCCAAGCTTGTACTGACTGCACAGAATAACTATTGTTGGACTTGTTTTGTATTTCTACATAGTAATTGAATACTGAATGTATTGAGGTATCTAATGTTGCAATCAGATTCAGTCCAGAAATCCTGTTGAAACGATTATGGTATATTTATGTTATCAAGAATGCTGTATCCTTATATGGTGGCATAAGTGGGATGCGAATCCAGTGTTTCAAAACTCAGCTTTCAGTCACCAGTCCTGGAGACGTGTCTGCATCCCACTCCTGCTTTGCTTGATTTGACTTGACTTTAGTTCAAAACTTCACTTATTTACAAAAGAAGTAACCCACCCACATTTAGCATAAGACTATTCTAGGGGGGGGGGGTTAATAACTGGAAAAAGAAGGACATTACATACTGCTTGTCTGACTGTTATAAGCAAGCCATCATGGCCACCTGCCACCATGTAAGGTTTACATTTCTTATAATACATGTACTTATATATAGCCACCCACTAAGTACATGTACATGTAGCTAGCTTTGCTTAATTGCTAACTCTCTGTGACAGACATATACATGTAGTTACATATACATGTAGTTGCATTGTAATAAATTTATAATAGTGTACAATGGTATGTCCTCTAATTACAACGGTTTGCATCATTACATGGTCAAAATTGTAGTGAATTCACAAGGGTTCAATTAAAAGCTGGTGGTGGTCAGAAACGCCGACTGTGGTTCACGAAAGCACTGGATATTGTGGTAAAATATGAGGCTAAGATAAACATATTTCGCTATTTTCACCCGCTATCTTACAATTTCCAAACCCTTTCTCAATAAATAATGAAATCCATGGATCCACGAGGCACTAGCAGAGTAGCTATAGTAAATTGTAAATTTGTTTTTTACAACAACAAACTAAAAACAGTCACGCAACAGAGCCTTGGAGATACATTGTAAAGCAAATTGAAGGGGAAAAGTGATTCAGGCATGCGCAATCAAACAATTGACGGTGTGCAAGCAGTCATGCAATCTACCTTGGTAATTGTCTTCTTCCCATTGCTAATCAACCAATCAGAAAACGATAACCTAAGTCGTAAAATTCCTAGTCGTTCCATGTTTGGCCAATGCAGAGTTTATATGTATAAGCTCACATATTGTACCATCACATGCACGTTTAGTTCCAGTGATAACATTCATTTGATTCTTTGTTTTTCATGCTTGATCCAGGTGGCATGCAAGTCTGTTTTTCATGCTTGTTACCGGTGGCATGTGATTATTTGTTTTTCATGCTTGTTCCAGGTGGCATACGATTCTTTGTTTCTCATTTCTCATGCTTGTTCTAGGTGGCATATGAGTCTGTTTCTCATGCTTGTTCCGGGTAGCATGTGAGTCTGTTTCTCATGCTTGTTCCAGGTAGCATGTGAGTCTGTTTCTCATGCTTGGGCCAGGTGGCATATGATTCTTTGTTTTTCATGGTTGTTCCAGGTAGCATGTGAGTCTTTGTTTTTCATGGTTGTTCCAGGTAGCATGTGTCTTTGTTTTTCATGGTTGTTCCAGGTAGCATGTGAGTCTGTTTCTCATTCTTGTTCCAGGTGGCATATGAGTCTGTTTCTCATTCTTGTTCCAGGTGGCATATGAGTCTGTTTCTCATTCTTGTTCCAGGTGGCATATGAGTCTGTTTCTCATTCTTGTTCCAGGTGGCATACGAGTCTGTTTCTCATTCTTGTTCCAGGTGGCATACGAGTCTGTTTCTCATTCTTGTTCCAGGTGGCATACGAGTCTGTTTCTCATTCTTGTTCCAGGTGGCATATGAGTCTGTTTCTCATTCTTGTTCCAGGTGGCATATGAGTCTGTTTCTCATTCTTGTTCCAGGTGGCATATGAGTCTGTTTCTCATTCTTGTTCCAGGTGGCATATGAGTCTGTTTCTCATGCTTGTTCCAGGTGGCATACGATTCTTTGTTTCTCATTTCTCATGCTTGTTCTAGGTGGCATATGAGTCTGTTTCTCATTCTTGTTCCAGGTGGCATATGAGTCTGTTTCTCATTCTTGTTCCAGGTGGCATATGAGTCTGTTTCTCATGCTTGTTCCAGGTGGCATACGATTCTTTGTTTCTCATTTCTCATGCTTGTTCTAGGTGGCATATGAGTCTGTTTCTCATGCTTGTTCCAGGTAGCATGTGAGTCTGTTTCTCATGCTTGGACCAGGTGGCATATGATTCTTTGTTTTTCATGGTTGTTCCAGGTAGCATGTGAGTCTTTGTTTTTCATGGTTGTTCCAGGTAGCATGTGTCTTTGTTTTTCATGGTTGTTCCAGGTAGCATGTGAGTCTGTTTCTCATTCTTGTTTCAGGTGGCATATGAGTCTGTTTCTCATTTTTGTTTCAGGTGGCATATGAGTCTGTTTCTCATTCTTGTTCCAGGTGGCATATGAGTCTGTTTCTCATTCTTGTTCCAGGTGGCATATGAGTCTGTTTCTCATTCTTGTTCCAGGTGGCATATGAGTCTGTTTCTCATTCTTGTTCCAGGTGGCATATGAGTCTGTTTCTCATTCTTGTTCCAGGTGGCATATGAGTCTGTTTCTCATTCTTGTTCGAGGTGGCATATGAGTCTGTTTCTCATTCTTGTTCCAGGTGGCATATTAGTCTGTTTCTCATTCTTGTCCCAGGTGGCATATGAGTCTGTTTCTCATTCTTGTGCCAGGTGGCATATGAGTCTGTTTCTCATTCTTGTTCCAGGTAGCATGTGAGTCTGTTTCTCATTCTTGTTCCAGGTAGCATGTGAGTCTGTTTCTCATGCTTGGTCCAGGTGGCATATGATTCTTTGTTTTTCATGGTTGTTCCAGGTAGCATGTGTCTTTGTTTTTCATGGTTGTTCCAAGGTAGCATGTGAGTCTGTTTTTCATGGTTGTTCCAGGTAGCATGTGAGTCTTTGTTTCTCATGCTTGGTCTAGGTGGCATATGATTCTTTGTTTTTCATGGTTGTTCCAGGTAGCATGTGTCTTTGTTTTTCATGGTTGTTCCAAGGTAGCATGTGAGTCTGTTTTTCATGGTTGTTCCAGGTAGCATGTGAGTCTTTGTTTCTCATGCTTGGTCTAGGTGGTATATGATTCTTTGTTTTTCATGCTTGTTCCAGGTGGCATATGAGTCTTTCTCATTCTTGTGCCAGGTAGCATGTGAGTCTGTTTTCATGGTTGTTCCAAGTAGCATGTGAGTCTGTTTTCATGGTTGTTCCAGGTAGCATGTGTCTGTTTCTCATGCTTGGTCCAGGTGGCATACCATTCTTTGTTTTTCATGGTTCCAGGTTGCATGTGAGTCTGTTTTTCATGGTTGTACCAGGTGGCATGTGAGTCTTTGTTTCCCATGCTTGTTCTAGGTGGCATGTGAGTCTTTGTTTCCCATGCTTGTTTTAGGTGGCATATGATTCTTTGTTTTTCATGCTTGTTCCAGGTGGCATATGAGTCTGTTTCTCATGCTTTATCCAGGTGCATATGGGTCTGTTCTTTATGGTTGTTCCAGGTAGAATGTGAATCTTTGTTTTTCATGCTTGTTGCAGGTGGCATATAATTATTTGTTTTTCATGCTTGTTCCAGGTGGTATGTTGACTAGAGAGAAGGCAATAGCTGAGGATGACATGATAACTGCACACACCCTCCCCCAAGGTATATTATTGGCATGCTGGAAGGCAGCATGGAAGGTTAGTGTTCTGTTGCAATGTGTAATTAGGATTTGTGGTTAATTGTCAGGTACAAGTAATTAGCATTTTGGAAATAGAAACCTCTATAACTCAATTACTGTTCACTTATTTACTTGATGTAGAATCAATTTTAATGATAAAAAATTGGGTTTATTCAAATATAGGCACTTCAAATCGGCTGTTAATCTCGTTATTTAATCCAATGATTTTTTTTCTCCATAGTTCTGTTTCTCAGTTTTTCAATTTCAAAATAATGAGAAGCTTAGAGAAATCAATGAACATGTGCATTCTCATTCTTCCATGTAAAAATCATGCCCTATTCCAGACACAAAAGGCAAAATTGATAATTCTATTTCACACCAAAACAGTTCGAAAACCATACTGTTTGGGGCATTACATACCTCTATAGCTTATATATGGGAGAACCCCATTCCCCCAGGGTGTATGAGTTCATAATTAGAAAGGAAGAGGAAAGTTGCATGGGTAATGTATAGCTATGGGCATTTCCTATAGGTGTTGGTGAAGTTGGATTTTTTCCAGGTACATGTATCCATCAGGCACAACGAGGAAAACATGAAGAGAGTTGGGTCGAGTCTCCTACCCCCTCAGTCCTTCCTTCTTGTTTTACCTTTCAGCGGCTTACTCGATTTTCTGGTTTTCAGACTCACACCTCAGCATGGTGAAAACATTCCTTGTCAGCAAAACCCATAAAGAAATGCTTGCATGAAGTACTAACCCACTGTACTGAGTGGGCAGATAATGCATTCAAATATTTTGAGTTTGTCTTTGTACAGGATGGAGGGGAGTTGGCATTTGTTACTGCTTGTGTTCACCACCACAACATAGTAAAGAGAGTCCTGCTGGGATCGGCAGCACAGTGAGTGTTAGTGTAATCTTTATCACTCATATACTACCAGTATGCAGTGATACATTTTGTCTTCAGCAATTTGCTAAAATATCTTCCAAATTTCCAAAGATGTCGTAGTAAATTAGGCCGAATTGTCCGAAAGAAATTTCTGTACGTGCAGTGCAATTAAATAATATATAATTTCTTACAAGATGTTTTTGTTCAAGAAATCATGAAAATATCATGTACACAAACTTTAACATGCAAAGAAGAATTGGTGTGCCCTCGCCCAGAATACCTCAAAATGCAGGAAAATGCATCGAAATATATTTAAAAATTGGCCGGTCCATTTTGTCTCCAACTTGATGTGTGTGCTGGGCGGCCCCTTCCTCTAAATGTCCTAAACCGAACACCTCTCATGGGACAATTGAATGTCCCAAACAGTAAATTTTCTAGCAGAAACACTGAGTAATTGTATACTGGAAATCTAAAGCCACTAAGAGCACAAATGCCACGTCAACAGTGGACCCTGTATCTGTCCAAAAAAAGTAAACAAGGCCCGATTCAAACGTCCTTTTTCATGCGCCGAACGCAATTGCAACAAAAGATAATTAGGCGGCTTCTTTTGATCTAATTAGGTTCGGCTCATGAAAAGTTCGACATTTGAATCGGGCCTAATGTCTCTTTTTTTTTACTGTTTTTGACAAATTGATCAACATGCTGGCTCATTTGCATGTCTAGACAACTTTTATCACAACATTAATGTCCTGCTCTTCGCTCAGTGATATAACAGCACAATCGTCCAATTCATAGTTCTTGATCGCCATTTTGAAAGGTAACCAAGCCTTTGGTGACATCGACGCTATGTAGTTAGAATGTTAATCATAATCTATTCATATTCATAGAAGAGGGTTGTATCAGTGCAGGGTCAACTCTATCCTCCATGTGAGGTTACCTGTCAGGAACTACGAATAGGAGACAACAGTTTGTCTATGAACAGCAGTTTCAGCGGTATTGACCCATATCAGGGATTGAGTCAGAAATGAGCCAGAAGGGACAATTTGGCCCTTTTGCGAGTGAACTGGCATTTAATGTCCTTTGGAAGCGGCCAAAGTTGGTCAATTTGACCATGATTGTATTTTTTTTAAGGGACAAACGTACTTTTAAAGCGGGAATGGCGCAATGGCGCAGCCTGGCTCGTTCCCTGCCATATGCCTCACTTCAATGTAATGAAGCGCCATTGAAACCATCATTCTTGTGTGACACCAACACCCTCTTAAATAAGCATGACTAATTTAGATACACAGTTTGAATAGAGCTTCATTACATTGAAGTGCGGCTTTTAGTTCAATACCGCTGAAACTACTATTCGTAGACGCAACTGTGATATCTGCTATTGGATTCAGTATTTGGATGCATAAACAAAAGACAGGCGTAAATGGGAGACATGCCCAGCTGGTAGCATGATAAGACAGACAGACAGACAGACAGACAGACAGACAGACAGACAATCTTTATTTATCCACGGTTTAGAAACATCAGTTGTACACGAAAGGTGTACCATTGCAATAGTAAAATATGTACATTAAAAATTAAAAATGTAATAATGCATTAAAACTGTTTTACATGTTTGCCGTGTGGGAGTCCGATTTAGCATACAGGGTATCAATTTCCCTTTTGAAGTGCTTTATATGTTTAGACACTCTTAGGTCATGTGGGAGATTATTCCATAAGAATGCCCCACTGTAGCCGAAGCTACGTTTTAGGTAGTTAGTCCTCGGTTTAGGTATAAATAATTTCTTTCAGAATCTCTTAGATCATAGTTAGTATTGCTAGTTTTAAAGAGATCCTGAAGGTAACCTGGGGTGAGCTTATGCATGGTTTTGTACATCGCCATTGCTTTTTGTTTTTTTTCGATGTGTAGATACGTTGTCCCAGCCAAGCATATCAATGAGTAGACTTGAACTCGTGTCATAGCTTGATCGAGTAATTACTCTGGCTGCCCGGTTTTGCAGTTTTTGCAGTTTATCATTAAACAAAATGCGGCCCAATCAGGCTAGCTCTAGCTGATACAATAACATTATCGCAACCATACATATACCTTGACCTTTAAAACCTGAGAGATATACTTTATCCTCAAAGCGTTGTTCCTATCATGTAACGTTTCTAACCAATTATACTACAGTCTGTATTATATTGCTAGTAGACTTCACGTGAATGGAATGGCGACATGAATGCTCTCTTGAGTTACTAGATACAAAAACACTCAATAACATGTGTCGTTAGAAATTGTTAGCCTAGAAATAGGCAAATTGTAGTTCGGAGCAGGTAAACACCTGACGGCAACGAGCCAGATATATAGATACATTAATTTGACATGAAATTATGTCTAACTTTTTATATTACATGAAATGCAGCCAAATGTTGTACTGGCTGATAATAATGATGTCACACAGGCATTTATATTCAACACATCGTATTATCCACCAATGAGCTTCAAGCATTTTCGCATCATTTGCAACAAGCTAAATGCTGATTGCTCACTAAATAACTTGTATGTAATAACCAGTAAATTGGAGATTCATTCATCTTCTCGTGTTTACTTCATAACTCACTCATAATTCCCTGCGCTTAATACTTGTGAGTTATCAGGCAAACCACTCGAAGATATAAAATTCTCCGCGCGGCCATGAATTAATATATCCTCCACATTCTTTAGGAATTAACTTCCGTTTTTGAATTCCTACAGTCTTTTTTTTTGCTTTTTTCCTAGAATCTACCCTGTGCCTCCACACAAACCAATATATGACGACATTGATAGGCAGTATGGTGAGTTAGTTACACCTACTTTAATTATATCAACAACATTATACACACAAACCAATTGATGGTTTACACGTTACGTCATAACTGCCATGTTGGTGTACAGTTAACAATAGATTATTCGCGCGATCGTTAGCTTCTTTTGTTCTGTAAACCAACATGAGTAATACAGTACCGCTCGTAAACTGTATTCTGATTGCACCAGTATACTGTAGCTCTATTGTTTTTGTACTGCACGTTCTAAAGGTTAGGGTGTTTTGTATTGTTGGGTAAGCCAATGCTATGGCTCGTTTCGAGCGGTACAGGCCGGCTCACCAACATGGCCGCCATGCCCTTTGTCATTTGAACCTCTGGGGATTGAGTGCAAACCATCTATATATGACGACATTGATAGCCAGTATGGTGAGTTAGTTACACGTACTTTAAGTATAAAAAAAAAACATCATAACGAGCACTCTGACTGGTTAAAAAACACTATGGTAACAGAAACCTATCGTCGTTTTTGATTGGACAAGGGTTCGTTCCATGGACAGTATTCCGGAATAAGAATACTCAGAATGATCACTACAAATATAATCACTTTTATCGAGATTTTATAGCTACTGGTCAGGAATACTAAATGTATCGTGAAAATCATATGTCAGCAAGTGTTTATAGCTTACAGTGCAAATAAGCCTGAACCAGTGATTTCTAGAGACTTGTCCATGTATTCCTATTCTGGAATACAGTCAATAGAACGCACCCTAAGTTTATCTGAATATCATATGTCAGCAAGTGTTTATAGCTTACAGTACAAAATGTTTCTGAACCAGTGATTTCCAGAGACTATTCCATGTATTCTTATTCTGGAATACAGTCAATCGAATGTGCCCTAAGTGTATCCTTAGTATCATATTATGTCAGCAAGTGTTTATAGCTTACAGTACAAAATGTACATAAACCAGTGATATACAGAGACTATTCCATCTATTCTTATTCTGGAATACGGTCAATAGAATGTGCCCTAAGTTATGGATCTCTCGCATTCGGAAAACTAGTTAAAGTGCAAGTATCATGTCAAAAATAAAAAATAAAATTGTTCTAGTGTGTTTGTTTCTCACAAAAAATTATTAAACTTGCTTATTTAAAAGTTCTGACATTTAATCCCTAATTTTGGTTGCTTGTCGTGGATCCTATGACGTCATAAGATGAATCAACTCCCTCCCAAGAGAAAACTACTACAATAAAATCCCGTAGCTTTCAATTGTGACATCACAAGATGAATCAATTCTGGTAACTTTTATTCTAGTTGAATTGCTGCTTCAGTCTCTGGAAGGAAACTAATTTAGACAACTGGAGTGTATCAGAAATAGAATTCGGGGCAAAAAGAGTTAATGTTGTTTTACGGCACTACTTGCAATTTTAGGTTTTCATGTTCACAATTCACAATTCTTTTAAGGAAAAGGTGTTCTGTCGGCAATGTACCACACTCGAAGGAAAGGGCTTAGCAGTTTTTTTATTCTCTCCATGCAAACAGTTTCTCACAACTTGTTTTTCTCTCAGCATCTGTCGCAATCTAATGTTTTCCAAGGTTCAGTTAATTCACTTGCACGTGATCAGCACATGTAACTAATTAACATATTACTGACTTACGCAGTTGGCCACATTTTGCTATATTTACATGTAAGGTCTTCATGGCTATTCAGCAACGGTGGAGATCAGAAGTCATAAATCTACTTGCTGGGGTCGCCAGTACAGGGAACTCTATCACAGTAAGTCGATCACCGTGTCTCCAAGTTAGCATTGTCGACTGTCTCAGTCTCGGAAGGTTTTTTGCAGAGCTTTCGCTACTCCTGGGTGTAGAAATAAGAGGCGAGAGACATAAGAGAAGAAAAAGAAGAGCGTCTGAGAATCTCACTTCCATGCGAACATCAGGTTCAGCATTTGAACCTCGTCCCTGATTGGATAATCTACTCATTACCAGGCACAACCGTGAGTGCTGGATGTAATGGTAATTGTCATTGGTTTAGCAATGGCCCAGCAAAACTGGTTTGACCTGTTTTCTTGATTTGAAACTTCTCGCCTCTTCGGGAAAGCTTTCGGAATCGCGACAAACAATTGATGAAAAGAACCTACTCTAACTGGAGCCACCAATCACATTACAGAAGAAGCTTCCCAACTTCGGTTAATTGAACAAATCGGTTTCAAGTACAAGACAATATTTCGCATTTCAACTTCTTCAAACGGTGAATGCTTTATTTTCGTTCTGCAGGGAATTTCTGCACATTTTCCAGTGTTTATCGGCACGTCAAAGCTCTCACAGGCTGTTCTGCATATCTTACAATAAGTTATTGTAACTCAACACGAAATTCTGGTATCTTCTATCCCTCGAGTTCCCTAGTTTGTACCTTTCATCTTCTAAAATAGTTTGACTTTTTCGAGTCAAGGTGTACATGATTTTTATTCGTTTGTCGTATTATTCTTAAGAGCAAATATAATACATGGAATAAACAACTTTTTTTACTTATACCTATAGTCTTCTAGCTGACCCTAGCCAGGGTACATTAATCGGGGACACAAATTTCTCAGTCGAATTGGAATTTAGGTTGTTTTTGAGGAGGGAGGAAAACCGGAGAACCCAGAGAAAAACCCTCAGACTATGGGTGAGATACCAACAAACTGGTATTTTCTCAGTGTAAGAAACCCGAATTTGTAGGGTTCCCTGAAAGTACAAACTAAAGCGACACTTAGACATTTTAAGAACGAAAATACTCGCAAGTACGCCACCCTCAACTATATAAATAATATTTAGCGTCTGGGAAGAATCAAAACATAACCGTCAATAATCCCTCACCACTACGCCACGAGGATTTTGCTGCCTATGATCGCTTTTTTAGAACTTTTATAGGTTGGTTCACACTTGCGACATAAGCATAAGCATGAGAACATACGCAAGCGCAGATTGTACTTTAAGGTTGGATGAATGCTTTGTTCTACTCAAGTATAAAGGGGTTAACTAACCATGAAGTACAATCTGCGCTTGCATATGTTCTTATGCTTATGCTTATGGTTATGTCGCAAGTGTGAACCAGCCTTATCTCGCTTTTCTCATTAACATACACTAATCATTACTCTGTATTGCATTGTGTTGTGTTGTATTCTTAACTACTGCTGAGATTGATTTGCAACCGCATCACTGGATAGCTCAGTTGGTAGAGCACGGTCTAGAGTGCGGGAGGTCGGGGGTTCGAACCCGGCCGCGTCCTCGGGAAGGGACGTTTATAAGCCGTTGGCCTTGTCTCCTTCTACTTCTAATCAGTATTTGAAGGGGACGTGAAAGAACCTGTTGTACTACTCGAAAAAGAGAAGGGGATTGTCACCCGGTACAGCAGCCTGGCCATTGCACTAACCACACACTCAACATTGTAAACTGCGTGGCTGCCATTGGCGCCGAAATAGCAGTCCGAAAAATTCACTGACGGGATATGTCAGTAAAACGCAAAGCGCCATGAGACTGTGGTGATATGGCGCTATATAAATATGGCCTATTATTATTAATTCAAATATTCGGGTTTCTTACACCGAGAAAGAACCAACAAACTCGCTGCGATCGGGAGTCGATCTCAGGACGCAGAGATGAGACTACCACTGCACCATCCCGACTCCTCTTTTACATTTCCTACTACCCACTTTACTTTTCTCAAAACCCTATGTTGCAGTATTTTCCTGTTAGTTCCAATTTAGCATACAGCTCCCTAAATTTCAATGTTTAATTGCGCTAATGAGCAGGCTAATGATGGAGTAGCGCTAATGAGCGGGCTAATGGCGGAGTGGCGCTAATGAGCAGGCTAATTATGGAGTGGCGCTAATGAGCAGGCTAATGAAGGAGTGGCACTAACGAGCAGGCTGATGATGGAGTAGCGCTAACGAGTAGGCTAATGATGGAGTGGCGCTAATGAGCAGGTTAATGATGAAGTGGCCCTAATGAGCAGGCTAATGAAGGAGTGGCGCTAATGAGCAGGCAAATGGTGAAGTGACCCTAATGAGCAGGCTAATGAAGGAGTGGCGCTAATGAGCAGGCAAATGGAGTGGCGCTAATGAGCAGGCAAATGGTGAAGTGACCCTAATGAGCAGGCTAATGAAGGAGTGGCGCTAATGAGCAGGCAAATGGTGGAGTGGCGCTAATGAGCAGGCTAATGGTGGAGTGGCGCTAATGAGCAGGCAAATGTGAAGTGACCCTAATGAGCAGGCTAATGAAGGAGTGGCGCTAATGAGCAGGCTAATGGTGGAGTGGCGCTAATGAGCAGGCTAATGGTGGAGTGGCGCTAATGAGCAGGCTAATGAAAGAGTGGCCCTAATGAGCAGGCTAATGGTGGGGTGGCGCTAATAAGCAGGCAAATGGCGAAGTGGCCCTAATGAGCAGGCTAATGGTGGAGTTTATTTTTCAGGTGGACTCACTGTGGATAGCGTGGTTTTTGGTAGTTTTGTTACTGAACATGGCATGTTCTCCAAGAGGGTCTCCCTGCCTTGGAAAACCGAGCTCTTTAGAGGCATACTGCAGGTATATTACATGACTTATATCAATACATTGAACAATGGGCCTTTTGTAGGAATGCAATCACGTGGTTCTACTGGATAGGCAAAGAATCTGACTTCATTTATTTAAAAGCACTTGTACGAGATCTGTAGTGCAGTGTTATTTACAAATCCTGTTTGGAAATGCTACGTTCCACCTCAGTAGTTCATATACTTTATGGATGACAAAGGCAGCCCTCTGATTGGTCGAGAGCCGATGACGTCACAATAACGTAACAAGGGATCGCCAAATTGCATCGGCCAATCAGAGGCCGCACTGGGTCGTCTATAGGCATCGGCCAATCAGAGGCCTCCCTGGGTCGCCTATAGACGTCGACCAATCGGAGGCCGGCCTGAGCCACCAAAAGGCGTCGGCCTTGGTCGCCTATAGGCGGTATCCTAATCCAATGAGAGGTCGGTCTGGGTCGCCAAAAGAGGGCTTACTGTGGACGCTCCAGAAGGATTACCGTACCCATTGGACGATTTGGAAAGACGATGGATCACGACAACATGATTGTGGCGGGCATGGAGATTCTGGAAGAGGAACCCGAGGAGGAGAAACCGGAGGAGAAGAAGAAGATTGCACTCCAGAGGGCTGCTTTTGTCGCCTAGAAAGTATATGAACTACTCACCTCCAATCGATTGTCGATCTTTCTAAAACTGCTTTTGAAGCTTGTTTGCCATCCAGTAAAGTCCTTTCCCATGGGATTACGAGCTCAATTCATTCGTCATTGAAGTGATATATCAGCACGCGACTGTTTACTGCAAACCCGGTACTCAACGTATTATCTCGAGTACGCTTAAGCCCTAGCGAAGCGGAGTCGCAAGTCAACATGAGATTTTAACTTGCGTTCTGTTTAGCCACCGACTTGCGTTCAAGCATAATTAATAGAGATGAATGGTTATGAAACCCAGCGACTTTCCTTGTTATAGGTCTTTGTTAGCTTTTTTCAACCGTGACCGTGCACAAAACACAATAGATATTGGAATATGTTAATCAATCAGGCAATAGAAACGTGTGGGTTCAGTCGTTCAGGGGACGCTAATGAATTATGACCGTGCTCAATCTTTTGTCTTACCCCCTTCCAACATAAATCGCAGCGCCTTAATGTTAGCCCCTTTGAACTTTGCCGGGTTTTCTAACCATTTCCTTCTATTCAAATCAATGACTTTTTTTCGCCATTTGGCCTTCAACGCAAGTAAGTCTGCTGTTGTTGTTCTGCATCGTTCTTCCTCACATGTAAACATTAACATCCTACACACAGCCGGCGGCAATTTACGCTTTCTTTCCAGCGCCAATGTTTGCTTTGCTTCAAGTTTAATTTATTTACTTTTGTTTTTTGCTATGATGGCCGCGCGGGACCTCGACCGAAATGCAGATTTTTTTAAATACTTGCGTCAACTTGCTGCGGTCGTTTGGCCACCCTGTCGTTTGACCACCCTGGCGTTTGGCAACCCTTTGCAAGTTGAACGCACGTCAATTTGTGTTAACTTGCGACTCCGTTTGGCCAGACCTGTCGTGGAATCGAGTAACATGGCGCTATGGCTGATAAGTTTATGTAATAAATGATGAAGGTCTGCGTCGGCGGGGAAGTCAATCACTGGGTTTTATCAACAAAATTCGAACGCTTAAACTTGGGCTTTTCTAATATTCTTATGTTTTACCGGGTGTTGTGGGTCATTGTTGACCAAAACACATTGCGCCGTTGTTGGTCTGAATTGTTTCCTCTCAGTCCTTTCCTCTGGTGAAACTCATTTATCTGAACTTCTTATTCCGTTCTTTTCCCGTCTGTAGAATGCTTGCATCCTTGATTTAACCGTTCTAGACGAGCGCAAGAAGCCCATGTGGTGTGTCAGGTAAGTTGGGCTCTTCGCCATTCTGGCAAGTCGAGGAGTCAATGGGAACGAGGATGGCTCTTCGCTCAAATTTTACGCGTACTCGAGGTTTAAAGTAATAATTACTTGTCAAATCACTTTAAAGTGCCTATGAAATGAAAACATTGATCCCGTTTTTATTTTATTTTATTAAATTATAGACTTCTCTTAGTCATTTTGTGCAAATAAAAATCAATTTGGAGAGCACGAACATAATTTTATTTCGTATCGAAGTCGGGCGGAATTGCCAAAATCTGGGGACAATTTTTACGCCGTTAAAGATATGCTAATCACATGCGTGACGTCACTAGGTTTGCGCATTTATATTCACAAAGCCGACTGCAAGGATTGTATAAAAAAAATATGGCCATCTTCAAGGTTTCTCAAAGTATTAGATATTTTCAATAACTGGCCAAAAATGCACTTATTTTGTAGTATGTATGGGGACGAATATAAATGAGTACACCTTCTGACGTCACGCATGTGATTACCATATCGTTAACGGCATAAAAATTGTCGCCAGATTTTGGCAATTCCGCCTGACTTCGATACGGAAAAAAAATATGTTCGTGCTCTCCATATTGATTTTTATTTGCACAAAATGACTAAGAGAAACCTAGATTTTTTTCATTTCATTGCATGAGACAAAGCCTAACCCAAACCATAAAACATACCCTAACCATTAAACAAGTTGACAGGTGAACGATGAGTTCACACCCACTTAGGGCTAGGATTCATAGGTAAACAAGAAGAGAAGGTAAACGAGAATATTTTCTTGAGCGGTCCTACTGGGGCTCGAACTCGTGACCTTTTGCGCGTAATGTAAACGTCATGACCCCTACATTAATCGGGTCTACCCCCGTTCGGAATGTGATAAATGTTTATCTGTATCCTTGATTGGTGCCCATGTCAATTAAGAGAGATAATTATCATTACTTTTAAAGCGATTTGTCCAGTAATGATTATCGTTACTTTAATCTCGAGATCGTGTTGCTTCGCTACAACTAGACTCTCCACAGACCCCGCTCGGCCGCTGCACGTTCGTCGCAAAGGGTATTACATTCCAATGGTATCGCGATTTTGATTGGCTAGCCCATCCGCCATGAAACTGATGCTGCTATTGGTTGATGTATATTCTGCTGACCAGCCACTTGTGTTCTTACTGCCAGCCCACAAGAAAGAATCAATCGGATGCTTTCTAAAATATACCAAACGAAGAACGTTACAGTGGCTGAAATCAAAGCAGTGCGACTGTGGGTTAGCAAGCATTCCCAAGAATTCCTGGATTTTCCGGACACAGCTTGCCTTGCAGGATTGTACTGTAACAAACCCTTTGTGAAGAAAGTGAAGCAGCCGAGCGAGGTCTGTGGAAGAGTCTACACTGTCAATCAATCAATCAATCTTTATTTACCATATATATAATATATGTTTACACGCAAAATATAATAAAATGAAATATATAATACAGTATTATTATTTGATTATTTGCTTGTTTGTTTGTATCTTTTGAATATATCGATTTGTAGATCTAAGTGGAATATGTTATATTATCTATAATTTAAGTATGTATATATGGAAGGTGTTCAGTGAAAAAACTCCAAGGAGCTTGTACAGGCACTGACACCCATGGGCGGCAAAAATTTATAATTGGTAAATCAGCACTGCGAGTAGAATTACATTGGTACAGCAAAATAACATAGATTATGAACAGAAAGAAACAAACAAATAGTCAATAATTAGGGTTCATTGTTTTAGTTGGAAAAGATTTGATTTGAGTCTAGCTTGAAAAATATTTAAGGAATTGTGCTTGGGTTATAGTGTTATCAAGGGAATTCCAGTAGGTTGGTCCATAGTGCTTAAGGGTGTGTTTCCTGGTTGTTCTAACTTGGTGGAATTGAATTTTGTTGGCACTCCGTGTTTCATAAGAATGCAACCCACACAGCATTTTGTGCGCATGCGTAACACATCAATATAATTCTAGTTGCATTACCAAAATAAGGCGATTGCTGAAAATAACTCAGTTTGAAACCAGCTGCTACTGTTATCTACATAGCAAGGTAACCTTTTTTACGCACACTATTAAGTTGCTGGAGCGCTTGATAGATTACGCACAATGTTGCTGGTGTCTTGTAACACGTGTAACTCGTTTTTTTTTGGCAGTTCTCCTGTGAAAGTTCAATCAAACGTTAGAGCGGATGGTACGTATGCGCTTGCAACGAGCACACAATGCAGACTAAAACTGGCATCTTTTCTAATGCTAAATAACTTCTAGCGAATTCCCCCGCATGAGCCTTCATTGAGTACTCATCCCAGCTCGTCCGTGAGAAACTTGCCTCTTGCATAGCAAGATTGTGGTATTTTTCAGGGAAATAAGTCTTCCTTTTTACGACAATCACTCTGTGGTTGCTTAGCATTTTTAGATGGTCATTTGGTCATTTCTGTTGCGAAAGGTTAATGGAAAACGCTATTTTTATTCAGATGTCACACTGAAAAATTTCGAAATGAGTGGGTAGTCTTTCCGAAAAAGACGAAAGAAACCCACCCCCTTCCCCACAGAAAACACTGGTCCTCTTCCACAATATGGGAATCTGTATTTATAGAAAGTTTTCACAATATTTCCGTGATCATTAAAAGAGTTTTGCCCATTTTCCATACTATGAAATGGAAACAAATCTATGGAAGTTGAAATGTTCAACTATTTGTTATCATTTTTCCAGGGTATGTCTATGATAGAGCAGATTTCGTATGAGTGGCACAAACTACAGCAGTGACTACGGCACGGTTACTGTACGGCATGCCGTGACATTGAAATGGTTTCCCTATTATTTTCCCCCTTCTGATCCAATCAAATACAGAGATACGGTACGGTTACGGTAAGGCTACGGACATGTCATGCCGTAGTTTGTCCCACTCGTACGAAATCTCCTCTGTAGAAGTGATCCAATTTTCCAGTGCACTCCCCGCTAAAAGGGGAAACATAGAACCTAGAGCGGGTAAAGGATTTTATGGCGCTCAGATTTCTTCAGTGGTAATGACTACAATCTTGGTCAATTTAGACCTGGCTCCCCTTAAATATGGCCCCCTGATTGAATATGGTCCATTTCAGTTACGCAATGGTCTCATCACTAAAATGGGGGGTGGGGAGGTAATTATTTTCAACTCAAATTGACCGAGATTGTCTGCAATATCTGAATGGCGTTACAGATACCGTCACAGATCATATTTCGCGAAAAGAAATGAAAGAAGGCGAGTAGAATACTGAATGAAAACAAACAAATTGAAAATAGAATGGGTCCCAGAAGGGAAGCGGGAAGGTGAAAGTACGCTTATAGTTTTTGTTTGTTTTTGGTTCTACGTCAGTAGATACGTGACCTGGTATCGTACCTAACAAGTGTTGCCCTTCTATTCCAGTTGACTTCTCTACTGACGGCGAGAGGCATTTTATTGAATACAATGACGAGAAGGGAGCAGTTCATATAGATTTGGTGTGGGTAAGTTTTGCGTGGCTTTGGTATAAACCTTTACTTCGCCAACTGTCATTCGTAATTATCATTTCAGTTGCAGTGCATGACAAATGTGTGATTTCTCATAAAGTTCAAATGTTATGATTGTTTAAATAGATGTCATTCTGGCGTGCGTCTGTGCTCTTATTGATGCACAGATGACGTCACAGCGTGACGAGAACAAAGAAGTACATATACGTCACGAGACGGCAAAATGACATATATTTGTGTTATCCAAATCATTAGCAAAACAAGAGGATATCGTGTATAAACGTGACGTCATCTGTGCATCTGTACTCTAATAACACATGGCTATCGACCAATCAGCATGTGTTTCACACTGTTTATTGTATAAACGTGACGTCATCTGTGCATCTGTACTCTAATAACACATGGCTATTGACCAATCAGAGCATGTGTTTCACACTGTTTATTGTATAAACGTGACGTCATCTGTACATCTGTACTCTAATAACACATGGCTATTGACCAATCAGAGCATGTGTTTCACACTGTTTATTGTATAAATGTGACGTCATCTGTGCATCTGTACTCTGATAACACATGGCTATTGACCAATCAGAGCATGTGTTTCACACTGTTTATTGTATAAATGTGACGTCATCTGTGCATCTGTACTCTGATAACACATGGCTATCAACCAATCAGCGCATGTGTTTCACACTGTTTATTGTATAAATGTGACGTCATCTGTGCATCTGTACTCTGATAACACCTGGCTATCGACCAATCAGCGCATGTGTTTCACACTGTTTATTGTATAAACGTGACGTCATCTGTGCATCTATACGGCTCTAATAACACATGGCTATCGACTAATCAGACAGCATGTTTCCACTGTTTATTGTGTCAAGCAACAAACCAAACTATCTTGGCACACTCTTACCATTAGGTTTGTTGTCTGTTTAACTATGATCCAAGCAAAAACAATAAAATTTGGACTGTTTTCTATTTTCCTTTTCCTTAAAGGGAACCTCGGCTGAAAAACAATGTTTGTTCTCAAGTGTTTGTTATGGATGCCTAAGTCTGCTGTTGTGTTTGTCTCCAGTAAATTGTACATTAGATGTCATTTATGTACCGATATTCCTCTCGATAACACGAGCTCCTAAGGAGAGGAATCGCTCACTTAATTTATTCATGAAATGACAATATAAACTAACTAAAATCCTACCCTGAAAAATAAAAAAAACCTAACCGGTCAGTAAACAAGATCTTACCCACCTAGAGCTAGGGTTCTCAAGAAAAAAATCTGAAGAAAATGGTGAGTTAAAAAAAAATTGAGAGATTTTCTGGAACTCGAACCTCGCTGCCGACTACTTGTAAGGCAAACGTCGCAACCACTACACTAAACAACCATCGTCGCTCAAATGCTGTCAAAATTGTACATTTTAAAACCACTGCTAATTTATGTTAGTTTATATGGTCATTTCATGAATTAATTAAGTGAGCGATTCCTCTCCTTAGGAACTCTTCTCGATAACACCTGCCGCCATCTTGGATCTCATGACGTCACAGTGTTGCCCATATTGTTGCACAACAAAAGAGCTATTGTTTTCTGACAATAGGGCAACACTGTGACGTCAAAATCCAAGATGGCGGCGCACAGGAAATTCAAATGAGTTTTATCGACAGGAAAATCATTGCATAAATGACATCTATAAATGTACAACTTACTGGAGACAACCACATAAATAGACTTAGGTCCGCTAATGATTGTTATGCATGCCTATCTCTATATAAGTAACATAATTAGTACAGCGGTTGTACTAGATTTTTCTTACGCGCCATCTGATTGGCGCGGCGTGATCAGTCAAGTGGCGCTTGAACCACTTTCCCGGCGTTTCTGACTAGCTAGTATCCACTCCTTCGCGGCCTTAACAGCAACAAAAAAACGCATGGGGAGAGCCTCTGGAATCCAGGGTGCACCGCGGCAAAACGTCACGCGCATGCGCTTGCGCTTGCGCGCGTCTCCCCAGTTTCCCGCCGAAACTAAAAGTAAGCAGCGGCAATCACCCTTGTTTCTAATTTTTGGTACGAATGTTCATTGCTTCGCAAAAAAAAAAAAAAAAAATACTTAAAAGTTAAGCATAAGACTTCAACAGATTTAAATTTTCTTAATTTGTAATTCACTGTGAGTTTACCATGGATCATAAAAAGACTGGATTGGGCACGCGCTGACGTGATGGCCGCAACCAAGTGGAAAATCGTGACGTCACATGTAAACAAACATTTTCGTAATTTCTCGGCGTGCGCGATTTCGCGAGTAGCTTGGAAAATAAACATCGAAGTAAAAAAGATTAAGCCCTGAAGGATGGAGATCGGAGAAAACTTCCAGGGGTGCTCAAACGGCTTGTTTTCGGAGGAGAAAACGCAGCTAAAGGAGAATGAATTTAATACGAAATACGAAGTTGCCGATAGCTGTCGTTCTAGCAATTCCGAAAGTGAGAGTGAAATATTAGTGTTTAGAGTGCAGAAAGGTCTATCATATAAATGTTGGTTCATGATAAGACACGTAGGAAGCTATATGGAGCTATTAATATCAAACCGCGAAAAAAGCAAAAATTGTCAGAACATCAAACGAAATGCCATAAATGAAAACACGAGTATTCTCTCAATTCATTCTATCGCGTGACTGTGTACGAACTCGTTTGAAAGGTCCTTGTTGATGAAGCTGATAAAAGCCGAAAGGGAATAACGACGACATTCGTTATAACCATGCATAACTCTCACAAACAACCGTAGGGTCTAATCATGCAAAGTCGGGACCTGGCTAAATCACCGAGAATTGGAATTTAGCGTGTCGTTTTTGTGGATGGAGGAAAACCGGAGAACGCAAAGAAAAATTCTCGGAGCAAGGACAATCGATACCAACAAATTAATAATAACAAGAATAAAGACTTTATTTATGGAGGGTAACACATAATAGTGCAGAACACTAATAAACTTGTGGCCCTAAAAAACTAACCCAGTACAACCACATGATTGCATTCCTCCAAAAGGCCTATCATTGGATTAGAAACGTGGGAGGTATTCTATAAGTTTCCCACCCACAGTCACACCCCTTCCCCATACTATTTTCCCAGCACATTCAGTGATTTTTAGATTGTGTCCAAAATCTAAGATTTTTCGGGGGAAAATGTCTATTGTTGAGGCCTTTCATTTTGTTCTGAAACCCAAATGGGTATATTTAATAAGTATCCCAAAGGAGAACGCTTGGTAACATGTTTTTGCTGGGTTTATTGATTTGTGAAGGCAATAATATGTTATACTGTTAGTACACGTTGTATTATGACCTCTGGGTACAGTATATTAAATTAGATGATAATACTTGTGGTTTGTACAAATCATAACTTATATTCCATTCTAGCTAGCTGCATGGATGATATATGCTATTTAAATCTGTATATCTGAAGTGAACTGAGATACACATGAACAGTGAAAACAATAAAACAATTTTTATTGAACTCTCAGACTTACTGTACATAAAATTATAGTTCATGTACTGTACAACATAGTAACCTTGACAATAAACCTATCAAAATTATCTTATAGTCAGATGTAATATAACTGAAAATAAATTATTAGAATTAGCATAGATCTGAACCATCAAGTTTCATTGAAAATTATCACTCTAGCTCAGACTATTAAAGATGCCTAATTTACATAGCAGAAACCTTGCTTATCGACTCTTCTAACATGGTGCAGGACTCGATTGACAGTAATGCTTGCCCACTTGCCCAGGACAACTAAAAAGTTGAACCGGGCAGGTAATTTTTGTACCTGGACAACCAGATCTCAAGGCAACCAACCTAAAATCTAATGTTGAGCACTGTGCTGGCCATGTTTTTGCTAGTCTAAAGTTGTTGTGAAACTGCACAATACTTCAGATATTTTTAAATAATTGTGCAGTATTTTTTTCCAAAAATAAAACCTTGTTCACATGCTAACTTAGTTCTCTGGGAGACTGCTTGCACTATTGGCTACAAAGTATGTATACAGTGTTACTGTAAATACAACCCTTGTATTATAGCTTAATTTTGGGGGATTTTTTTCATGAGGAGTAAATCTCGAAATTTTAATGCCATCTCTATGGGGGATTATGAAATGTCTTGAGAACTTTTATAATTTCTCATCTCGCCCCTCTTCCTCCATAAATAATGAATGGTCCATATAAAGTTTTGAATCATGGAGTCATGATATGAAAAAAAAAAAATTCAAGTACCCTGTAAAATCTGCATGTACTGATGTAAACTACTTCTTTTAACACATGCATGTACATGTAATATGGAACATAAGGAAGAGTTATGAATGTTTGGCAATTAAGTTCCACTGGTTATTATAAGTAAACCATCATTTGATATAGAACTGTGAATACATAACAATAGTTGTAGATAGAAGGCTAATTTCAGATGAAGGAACATTGTGAATAGTAAACTGAATTTCAATGGAAGACCACAAGGAGGTTAAATCTCGATCTGCAGTAGATTCACTGGCGCATCCCTGGTGCCTTAACTTTCTCTCAACCATCTTGACATATGTCTAAGTGGATAAAATTAAGTAACATTTACATTTTGTTCCGCATAACAACCTTGACATAAGCTACACCACTATCCTCAAAAGTCACCAAGTTGGTACAAAATTTGCAGCTTCAAATTACAACCCTAACTCGTAAAACTATGTCTAAGCCACAATTTGATGCAAATACAATCAAGTAAAGGAGAATTTGAACAACGACAACGTGAAAAACTAACAAATATTTGTGTCCCAAAATACACAACATTCTTCCAAATTTGGCCCTAAAAAGGCCCGTTTTGGGGATGCGATTTTCTCCAAAACAGAATAAAATGAAAGTAAACAACAACAAGATGGGCTTACCTTGAAGTTTCTCGTGTGGCTTAGGCGGGTTGGAATTGTCGTAAAACAACGGAAAAAGAAAATATTGTTACTTAAAAGTGAGAAGAGCACTAAAACACGACCAAAAGAACAGAAGTAAAGGCAAAGAAACAGCGAAAAACCTTTACCTACGCCACTCTTCACGTCACGATTTTCCACTATGATTGAGCCATGTTGAAGTAGAGTATCAGCCAATCAGCAAACCGGAAACACCCCACGTGACCTGTAGTTTCCAATCCAGTCTTTTTATGATCCATGGAGTTTACTAAGTTATAAAATTACCTACTAAGCGGGTTTATGCCCTCCGGAGGATTTCAATTGATAAGTGCATTATATTTCAGGAAGAGAGGAAATAGTGGAAATAGAAACTGTGGCACCCAGAGTAATGCTAACAGTGGTGAGAGGTGAATCTCTTACCAGTTGCGCCACCGCGGCTCCCCTGAGAACTCGATTACCTGGGAACCTCTTTTCGAAATGGTTAGGGTTGCGACAGAAGTATGGTTACTGGTGAAGCGTGGATTATTGGTGAAGCAGGGTGATCCCTTCATGTAGGGGGTCGGGTGGAACTTCTCGAAACGAGCCACAGTATTGGTCTACCCAAGAATAGAAAACACCCTAACCTTTAGAAAGAGCAGTACAAAAACAATAAAAGTATAGTATTATGGGTGCAATCAGAATACAGGTCTCGAGAGGTTCCGTGCTACTCCATATAGGCACACATGATTGCTCAATAGAACGCAATACACAATACAATTTGGTAGCAATGGACCGATTTAGCTTGTACATTTGTTGTCCCAATTCAGGTCACCTGACTTTTCTCTTGAGTAATGTTTTCTTGTTTTTCTGTATCCCAAGAGGAAATGTTCAAATTTCTCTTCTAATTGGAAAACAAAGCACTGAATCCTCAGGAGAGTTGTCACATGATCTGAATAGCCCACTTCCGCGATATGCTTTACCATAGTTAATAGAGTGGAATGGTTAGGAAACTCAGGGACCTTCTTTGTTATATGTCTTTGTTAGCTTTTTTCAACCACTACCGTGCACAAAACACAATAGAAATTCCAACATGTTAATCAATCAGCCAATAGAAACGTGTGAGTTCAGTCGTTCAGGGAACGCTAATGAACTATGATGTGCACAATCTTTTGTCTTACTCCTTCCAACATAAATCGCAGCACCTTTGTTAGCCCTTTTGAAGTTTGCCGGGTTTCCTAACCATTCCACTCTATTAACTATGGCTTTACTTGGCACGCATAAAGGTTTCAATACGAGGCCCCGTGCTAAATTGAATTTATTCTTTTCTCTGTGAAAAGAATAAATTCAATTTAGCACGGGGCCTCGTATTGAAACCTTTGTGCGTGACAAGTAAAGCATATCGCGGAAGTGGGCTATTGAGACAACAAATGTACAAGCTAAATCGGTCTATTCATGTGTTCCTACATGAAGGGATGATCTGAAACGGGGACGATTGGCGAGGCATGGGGTATAGACCTTTCCCACGCGGCGGCCATCTTGGAATTAACCTACTGTTAATGCCTACTCAGCCTCGGTCTCAAACGTGTTTAACCGAGGCTGGATAAGCATTAACAATAGGTTTATTCCAAGATGGCCACCGCTTGGGAAAGATCTATTGGTGAAGTGTGGGTTATTGATGAAGCGGGAATTATTGGTGATCGAGGGTGATTTTTGTTCTTTGGATTTGTTGTGCAAATGCTCTACCAAGGAGAGTAAAGTGAAATGTGGTTTGTGGAATAGAATATGTTATCATATCACACTTCATATATTGAAAAGGCTAGTACTTCACGTTCACGCATTTGTTCACGCATTTGTTCACGGTGCTATTTTACTACAGATTGACGTTTTCGTTCTTTTATTCACGGTGTCATTTCACTACAGATTGACGTTTTTGTTCATTTATTCATTTACACGCCAGGGAATAAAACGTCTCTCATCGCTTCCATTCAGATACCCATTTTTGTATCTTCAATCACGATCAAAACACTGCAAATTCATTGGTGTTCATTGTTAATATTTTCAGATTGCTGCTGAAGAACAAACACTGGTTAGCAATACCGAGTTCCGTATCCACAAGACGTTCGTGAATAATTGGTTCGGCACCTCGCATTGACCACACAACCAATTATCTACCGTTCCTCACGACACTCCTAATTTGGGCACAGCACAGTGCCCGTGAAGCCGGAAAATTTACATATTAATACCATCGAGGACAAATTAATCCCTAATTTCACGCGTAATTTGTAATTTCACATGTGAAATTTCAAACGCCGCCTACGCGCGCTTAAAATAATGTTTTTCTGGATCGTAATTTGCCCTCCATAATATTAATGGTAATCAAATAGTGACTCGTGAAATTAGGGATAAATTTCACTTGTGTTTGTCAAAATCTATACGTAATTTCCCTCGCCGTCGATTTTGACAAACACGCGTGAAATTTATCCCTAATGTCACTCGTCCCCATTTGATTGCCTATACAAATGGTCAAATTTAGGAGTGTTGTGCCCAAAGTGCTTGCTTTAGAATTCAGTAATACATCTTTTACCAAGAGAACCAAAACCTCGGTTTAAAATTTAATCCAAGATTAACGCTAATCGGGATTCGATGAACTCTGACCTGAAGTGCATTAAATTCCCTGAGTTAGATATAGCAAATATTCGATACAGTGTAAGGATTCGGTTTTGAAACGTTCGACACACAGGAAACTCAGGAATGGATTTTAATTTACTTTTAGCAGTAATTAAACAAGGTCGCGTAATCTGAAATGATCAGTTGTTCTACATTTACTTAGGAAAATTGGATGGCGCATGTTTTCATTTCAGAAATCGTTATCGTTTTTTTTTACGGTTTATAGGATACTACAGTGCCATATCTACATGATTCCAACTGTTAATAAAACCTATGGGCTATCTAAGAAACCATAGACTAATCATAGTAGAATTGAACGTTGGTTAGTAAACCGGATAACATTGGAAATCCTAAAGTAAGACTGAAATGCTGAATCGCGGTTCGAGAATCCAACCCAACCTAATATGGTCTCTTGATAAGCGTATATTATGAAAAATCATTTTGGGAACCAATTTCAGTTTGATTTCGGAAATATTTTGACTTTTTTACATAATTAAAGCCTTTCTCATTCTACGCAATTTGAAAAAGGGTTGCCGACAATTCTCTAAAAGTTTGTGATCTCGGCCCACGCAAACCATTTATATGGCTAAACAATAAATAGTTGATTAAAGTGTAAACATTGTATACGTGCTGTACGCCAAAGTAAGTAAAGTAAAGGTATATTCATTTATATAGCGCAAATTATATATGAATATATCCATATGCGCTTCACAAGGTTATTTTTGTGATACGGACTGCCATTAGGTCTATTAGGTAATTCTGTAGAGTTGTTTTAAGTGGTTTCACCCGTTTAATTGTTCAGGAAATTTCATTTTTGGGGCAATTGGCAATCAAAGTAAATTGTTTCGGAAAGAGTTGTGGTCACTTGACTAGGGAATTTTATTTTAGTTCCACGAGATACAGTTTAGATAGTTTGGTTTCACTAGTTTAAACGAAAAGAAAAATCAGCGACACATCAAATCAATCAACGGAAGGATTTTTCCCTACAAATGTTTAGAGTAGGGTTTAGAAAGGCAAACAATTGCTCAAATTCAAACAAACTATAATTTTCCAAAAAAACATTTTCCGCTTTAAATATTTATAAATAGATTTTGTTCTTGAGATTTCATGGTAAGCCTGTCTAGCCTACGTGTAACCGTTTACCCATCCTCGGTAAAGTCGGGAGGGTAGGTAAACGGCAACACGTTGACTACGCCTGTCAAACGGTTTCAATATGGGTACCACATTTGTTGTAACAGATCTTCAAAAAAAACTCTCCAGCATGCTTTCACTATCTTTCTCAAAGTCATTAATAATTCATGAGCTTTTTAGTCAATAAGAGGACTGCATTTGGTCAGGTGGATGAGTTTGGAAACCCAATGAAACACCAGTTTAAAATCACAAGTGTTTCAACTGATTTTCATCCCTAGTGGTTAAACTGTTCTTAATCATCATATTCATGAACCACTAACTACTTACATACTGATAACCTACAAGTAAGAAGTGAAGAAGTAAAGAAACGACATAGAAAGAAAAAGTGTGCCTCCACTGGAGTTCGAACCTCAACCCTTCCAACTGCTTGTACTAACTCTTCACCACTACACTACTGGTACGCTTGTTGGAATCACTGCTAGCAAAAACTGAGAATAATAAGCCATCTATAGACCCTTTGCATAGCCGCCATGTTGGTGTACAGGTAACAATAGATTCCTCGTTAGCTTCTTTTGTTCTGTACACCAACATGGCCGCCATGCCCTTTGTCATTTGAATCTCTGGGGATTGAGTGCAAACCATCTATTGGTACAATTATATACAACAGTCCGAACGGTAAACAATACTTGCTAATGATGTTTGAAAAGAAGCGTATGTAAATTTTTGGTTTAACCATTCGCATGAGAAGTAATTTCAAACACTCATTGTTCGTGTTTCATCAGGGGATCCAAATATTTTGAAAACAATAAAACCCTCGAGGCTACGCCTCTCGGGTTTCAATTCGCCACTTTGGAAAAGAGTAGGGGATTGGGGTGAGGGTGGTCTCGCAAAGGCGCTTGGGATCGTTACAGGGGACACTCGTACGCATCGTACAGAATACAAACAAACACGACAAATATCGCAATTTACTCATCGAATACAAGCAGAGAAAGTGAAATAAACTTAAAAGAAGACATTGTACCAGAAATAAAGCTCAACAGAAGTGTCCAGAAATGTGGGTTCATAGCCGATTGCTATGATTCGAAAACGTTATGCTTTTAATAGCCGATTCCTACGTTTCCCATTATCATGGATTTATGATTTAAAGGTTGTACTTTGTAACTTTAAACAGGCCCTGTTCTGTTCTTGGGATTGTTGGGCGAAGAGCCGGAAAGAGTTGGTATGTAGTCAATCGCTACAAATACATGTCACCCTAGCGGACTTCAAGTGGTTCAACGTTTCTCTTGTCAGTAGTTATTCACGGCCTACAATCCCATGAACAGAACAGGACCTGTATAGCTAAAGTTACAAAGTATTTAATACTTTAAAGTGACAAATCCATGATGGTGGGAAACGTAGGAATCGGCTTCTTTCAAGCTTATTTCACTTTCTCTGCTTGTATTCGATGAGTTCATTGCGATATTCGCCGTGTTTGTTTGTATTCTGTACGATGCGTGTCCCCTGTAACGATCCCAAGCGCCTTTGCGAGACCACCCTCGCCCCAATCCCCTACTCTTTTCCAAAGTGGCCAATTGGACTCAATATTTGGATCCCCTGATGAAACACTACAATTCGTATTTGAACAAGAGCCCATCTGGGCTTTCACTCGGGCCACATGAGATTGAAGATGAAATACACTTTCATTTGAAATCCTCTTAGTAACAAGTCGTGCTTTAATTCGCCAGTCAGAACGTCATAAAAACGTCTGGTCTATTAATTGCTTTTATGACATGCCTATGATAACGCAGGATTTGAACAACAGAATACTGGCAAATATTCAAGTGTATAAATGCAATACAAATATGACATATTCAGCCTTTGAATTTGATTGAAAATAGATAAAAAAACTCGGGGAAATGTCCGGCTAAAACTGTATGAATAAATGTGAAATGAAACAAATTTCATAGCAAGAAAAAAATTGTAATTCCTAATGAGAAAGCTCTTCTAAGTCCGCTTCTCAAATTCACAGACTGTTTCACAAAAACATTTGTGCTTATCGACACAAGAGTTCAGTTGACCTTTCAAATAATTTATTCTGAGGTACGCATACTCTAAATCACAGAGATGTTAAATAAAGCGATAATTAGAAGAAAAAGTATAGTACATTAACAGACATACTGAGAGGGGATTTATTCAAATCAAAAAGAGTTTACTTACAGTACTTACGTAAATGAATCTTTCGTTTTGGATCTTTTGGTAGTGTTGTTGACAGCATCCCACCTTCGTGCACATATGCACTGAATCGGAATGAAAGTCGAAGCCTACCTCGAACTTTACTTTCAGCTAACCTGTTTCCTTTCATTCCACAATGAATAATAATCTCATAAAGTAAGCCCGTAGCTTTCAATAAATTTGCCAGTGTCTGAATGAAACAGCAAGATCTTTTCCAATTTCTCTCACGGTCACGGCAGAAGACAGTCTCAAGCTACAAAACTTAGCGGATCATGTAAATATTCCGCTTGGCTCAATGAGGGTTTCTGCCGTCAAAGTTCATTTTTTGTTTCAGTTTTCCCCATATTAGCAGACATGTATAATGTCTCGAGCTCTCAATCCAGTAGAAAGACTCTGGTTATTCTGTCGTGACCCAAATTTAGGTTGTATTGCATAATTGCCCACGATGGAATATATTTCTGACAATGACTCATTGAAATTGATATCTCCTTGTCTCGCCTAGTCTGAGAGCTTTGAACTTTCTTATCTGAGCGCGCCTGACGAAATCTAACCTTTGATTATAATTCGATACCCGTTGATATCCAAACGTGTTTGGATATTGTATTTCGCTTACGTTTCTAAATGTACATTGGATCTGTCCAGACAGCGCTGATCGAATGTATTACGTTGTTCATGTATTTTTATGGTCATAAAGAGCGCCAGTTGAAATATCCTGAGCCTGTTGGAAGGCTTTCGCCCTTGCGGGTCGACTATTTTGATTTACTGTATTCAATTATGTAAATAAATGAACCTGGCGATTGTTGCGTGACCAGCACAGTGCAATCTGATTGGTGTGAATTTGACCTTTAACGCATGCGCAGAAATTTTGCGACACCTAAAAAAAAAAAAATACGACTTGCATTTTAAGACTCGGTGCTGCCACAGGCAGCCCGAGTAAATAGTACTTTTAAGTTTAAAAACACCTTTCAACAAGTTTTTAGACAATTTCAAACGGTTTCGAGATCAGCTTCAACAAGTGTTGTACCAATGTTGAAACCGCTTGACTTCCGGCAAGTGTCAATAACACAGACGAGTGTTATAAGTAAACTAAACCAATGATTATTTCTCGTCCAAAACTTTCGGGCCGTAGCCTTGAATAAAAGCTTTTAAAAACCTCCCAGGTTTCAGTTCGTGTCACTTTGTTGTCAAATTGAGTGTGATTCTACTTCGTAAATGGACGAATTTTTAAAACTGTAGCTGAATCACAGGCAGCCCAAGCTCTCTAATCACTTCACCTCTCTAATCACGTTTGTATGGGAATACAACGACCTTATTCTTGGAGATAGAAATACGAAAGATTTATGAATAAAATGCCTTACTGTGCTAGCTTCCATCGTGTATTTGCTGTCTGTGGTTATATTTAAAGCGAGTTAAAAGGGAAACAAGGTCATGGGTCAAACAAGCGTAGAACATGGAGTATTCTTTATAAACCAAAACGTTCTGTACAGAAATACTCAAAACATTTAAACGGTTTGGAGGTATAAATATTGCAAGAGGATTTGAGAGTTTGGACTGCCTTGGATAAAAACAGGGTTGACGCACGATTTGCGATTGAGTTTCGAAAGTAATAAGTGATTGCTTTGGTTTTGCGTTTGCTTAGCTTGGCTGTGAAAATATTTTTTGTAATAATCAGTCCTAAACAAGTTCTAAACTAAAACCAAACATAAGCACGCGTGGGTAAATCTATGTTTCTATTAATCATGAGTTCAGTTCATGATTGGCTCATTGTGTTCACTTGTTCCCGTGACTGGATCAGTGAGTTACTTTGGTTTTGGTTATACAACACTCGATCGAAATCCGGTCTCCTAACTGACGGCATGGCAATACCCGTTCTTCTTTGATAACGAAGCAAACAGAATAAATCAGAAAAGCTGTTAACAAGAGACCATCACCTAAGAGAACCGATCTCCCATATTGGGGTCTCTCCCCATGATAGTCGGCGCCGATTTATTTTTAGCTTGCATAAATTAGTTGGACTATTTTTAACTCTTTGTCCGATTGGTTATTGGTGTCGTGTCCGAATGGGCCGGCGGGAGAATTCAGTGTTTATAACCAAAACTCCACCTGGTTTCAATGGCGCTTCATTGCATCGAAGTGAGGCACCGCTGAAACTCGGCTGTCGAAACAAAAGATGATTAGGCGGCTTCTTTTGATCTAATTAAGTTCGGCGCATGAAAAGTTCGACGTTTGAATCGGGCCTTAGTTATAATGATTTTTTTAAATTAGAATCTCGATTGTAGTCAGTTAAAACATTCGTTCGTGTATTTATGTATGTATCTATTCATTTATTTTTATGTAATAGATTGTTACTAACGCGCTCACTGATTGGTCAAAAAGCGTGTGTTTGTGAGAGTAGAAACAGAGAAAGTATGAACGAACCAATCAGAGCGCGCGTTACTTGGGACATGACTTCATTTCATCCGGATTTCCATGTTCTCTCTACAAAATTGAAAATCAAAATGGCGGAGTGACACATTTGCACGAGCTCCTAAATACATAGCTCCCCCACTCGCGAAAGAGACGTCTGGGCAACGAGGCAGAAAATTCCATACTGATGACGTAGCAAAATAGGCTTGAATTTCATGGTTCATGACGGTGACTACTGCCAAGCAAACGAGCAGCCTCGGTAGTTATATACCTTGAAAAGAACTCTGTTGTTCGCATTCGGCTTCTGAGCTTGCACTTAATTTATGCATCATGAAACGGCTATCTGCTACGTCATCAGTATGAAATTTTTTGCCTCGCTGCCCAGACGTCTCTTTCGCGAGTGGGGGAGCGATAAGAGTCGGCTGGTTTCCCAGGCTACTAAATACAGGAATGGCTCACTTCATTAAATACTTCATTACATGACAATATATAAACTAATAAAAACCCTCCCCTTAACCATAAAAAAACCTAACCGGTCAGTAAACAAGATTTTACCCACCAAGAGCTAGGGTTCTCAAGAAAACCTCAAGAAAATGGTGAGGTAAAAAAATTCGAGATATTTTCTGGAACTCGAATCCCGCTCCTACTCATAAGGCAAACGTCGGAACCACTACACTAAACAACCATGGTCACTCCATTGCTTTCAAATTTTTAATTTTTTAAACTACTGCTAATCTATATATTTGTAGCCAATCAGAATGAGTGAGCGATTCCTCTCCTAAGAAACTCTGCAAAATGAGTGACCACGCGACGTATTGTGGCCGAGAAAATCGTTCTGTAAATCAGGACGAAATCTAGTAGATTTAAAGATCACTTTCCTTTGTTTTTGCTTCATGAATTATTAATGAGTGATAAAGTTTAACATTTATGTGTTTGATTTGAATTTCACGCGATAAGCAATTAGTAAGGAGCACTCAAGCGGAGCATCACAGAGATGTTCACTCCACAAAGGCTGAGTGACAATTGAAGGTGTCCTTGGTCTGGCCATGGCTTTTTTACAATTGTTTTTATATCGGAACATCTTGTTTAAACAAGGACCCACACTATAAAAGGGAAAAGACCCTCGTCCTTTGAGATTCTAAATTTGAATTTCAAATTCAGAACAGTCCAGCAAGTAACCAGTCTGCTCTGTTAGAACATAGTTAATAGAGTGGAATGGTTATGAAACCCGGCAAACTTCAAAGGGGCTAACAAAGGTGCTGCGATTTATGTTGGAAGGGGATAAGACAAAATATTGTGCACGGTCATAGTTCATTAGCGTCCCCTGAACGACTGAACTCTCACGTTTCTATTGGCTGATTGATTAACACATTGGAATTTCTATTGTGTTTTGTGCAAAAGCTAACAAAGACATATAACAAAGGTTTCATAACCATTCCACTCTATTAACTATGGTTAGAATTGTAAATTGCTGAAGCTAAAGTTAAAATAAGCCAAGAAAAAGTAAACAGCAGGAACGGCTAGTTGCTCAGTTATGACTGTCAATCTATAGCGTTATAGGACCGTTCTATACAAAATAGTGTATTTTTAGACATTCAAGTTTTCGATTTGAATTTCGCGCGATACCAAATGTCGGAGATCACTCAAGCGGAGCATCACATGTTGCAAAGCGTTCACTTGACAAAGGCTGAGGCCCTTCCATAGTACGTCGGTCGGTTTGTCGGCTCAGTCGGTCCCGACCAGCCGAGTACTCGGACAGTGGACCGACCGTCCGATTATGTGGCCACACTTGTCCGATCCGACAGTCCGGATCCATCCCATCATGTCGCTGCACTCTTATTTTACTTTTTGTTTGCGCGATAAACTGCAAAATGACACCCGTAGCAAGTCGTTCACGACTTTCAGCATCGATTGCCATGCTTTGGGCAGCCTTGTCGATTGTCAGGACGCGAATTCCCACGAATCAATGTGCATAATTGGTAATTAGTTCCAGTGGAATAAAGAAACGCCTACTATTGAAGTTCTTTTGTTTGCGGTTCATCGGTAGCGAAATCCCTTGTGGAAATGTATGTAGGATTAGTGACGGATAAGGGGGGTGGGGTAGGATTTGGGTCGATTCTCGGCCGAGTGCTTAATATTTTTTTTATATAGTTGAGTGTAAGCGTACTGCAACTCTACTTGTGCATATACATTTTAAAGTTCAAATCACTTGGCCAATACGGAAAGATAGTACGATCCGGAGTTGACCGCCATGTTGAAGCTTTATTCCTGTTAATTTAAAACCTCCCTTCTTGGGTATGGATCGACGATCTGATCACGTGACACAATACTGCTCACCGACTTTTGTCGCCACACCAGACCCCCGCGGCAAAACGTTATGCTCCGCTGGCCGAAAGAACGAAGGCTCTAGAGTCCAAATCCAAGTTTCCGAGTTCTTAATTTTATTAGTAACTAAAGCTCACAGTGAATTGCAAATTAAGAAATCTTCAACATGTGAATCGAAAGTCTTAGGCTTAGCTTTTATGTAGTTTTCTTGTTTTTCGCGGAACATTTCATGTATTAAAATACCGGCGCAGCCTGTTTTCTTTTAGTTTCGGCGGGAAACTGAGGAGACGCGCGCGTGACCGGCAACAACAACAACAACAACAACAACTTTATTCGTATTCTTATAGTAATGATTTACATGTAAATATATAGAAAAATTAAATAGCAAGAGTACTCATCAAATAAGAGCATGCGCTTGATATTTTGCCGCGGTGTGCTACGTTCACAGTATCACTTCATATAGACCTTTCCCACGTAGTGGCCATCTTGGAATAAACCTATTGTCAATGCTTACCCAGTTTCGGTCTCAAACGTGTTTGTCGTAGCAACGATAGGGAAGTTTCAATCGGGCCTGAGCGGGTCGTACATCGCTCGTAAGCTGCTCGGATGATCGCTAGCGGCAACCGACCAAGTTACCACACCCCAAGCTCAAGTTACGAAAATATAACTTTATAAGGGTGTGTATGGGAGCCGTAAGAAACATAAATACTGTAATTATTTTGAATAAAAATGACTTACCTTGCCACTGTGATATCTTGTGTCATGTTTCTCTCCTTGTTGGGTACGGTGGATATAAGCTGATTTCAGACGGATTTTCTTTTCTCCGAAAAGAAAACCCGGCTGAAATCAAGAAGAGAACATGCCACAAGACATCACAGTGGCAAGGTAAGTCATTTTTATTTAAAAAAATACAGTATTTCTGGCTAGTTAACGGAGTTCTTTACGCTCCCATACAGACCCTTATAAAGTTCTATTTTCGTAACTTGAGCTTGGGCTGCCGTGACCTACCGACTGATCCTACCATCGTAACAACGAGTCAAAGTCCGCGGGAAAATTTACAGACAAATGTATGGAAACTGAAAGCACGCTTCCCAGCACAGCTACATCCCTCAAATTTTGATCAGTGAATATTTTACCTGGTATCTTGCAACCGTGAACTGGTCTATTTGTCTCTGTATGTTGTATTAAAGTCGTGAAGCACTGCAATTTCAGGGTTACCATAGCAATATATTTTAGTTAAATGATTATTCACAAAATATAATTTGATTGGATCACAAAGACAGAAACAATATTAACCATTTCAGTACCGCTCGTAATATTTCAAAATTTCTCAATCGCACTGTTGGTACGTGCAATCTCAACCTCAAACTTCCCATAGCAGACATGCTCTAGTACGTGCTTGGTTGCTATGTTTATCGCGGATCGCAACCGTGAAACTTTCACATATTGTTCAATATATAAGTAACACCGACATAAGATCTTCGATCCTGTTCCCCGATGAACTAGTAATTTTTCTCTGTTTTTTTTTTTACTAAATCCTTTAAAACGATTAATCTTTGAAAAAAAGCTGTCTTACTTGATTTAATATGAACTAAGTATATTAGCAAGTGGGTTGATCGGACAGAAACGCATTATTTATACGTGTGCTATGTTAAAATATATTGTTTGTCAATAAAAGTTCGCCCGTCAAGCACTACCTGCCCGAACCTACCCGATTTTTTTGTCAGGTCTAAACAAAACAATAATCGAAAACATGTATATATATTTTTCAATTGCTGGAATTATATCATTTCCCCCTCACAAAAAAATACATGCTTCATCACAATATAATGTATCCATTTTTTTAAGCACAAAAAATTAGTGTTTAAACCCCAAAAAGACTGCATGGCAAGTCCGAAGTCCATAACACTAATTCGAAATAATCCTGATTTATAATTTAGTGTTGTTCTAAAGAAAGATGCATTTGTAACTGTTGACTGAGATTTTTTAAACGTTCAAGGTTCTTTATTTCACACATTTTTTACATGATGGTAAATTTGAGATATGATTATTATATAAATGTATACAATACAAAGAACATTAGAATGATTGGGTTTTAGAAGAACTGTGTGTGTGCCAAAGTTCCGCTTTTGAATTATTAATTGTGTGAATAATTCGAGCCAGCTGCGATCAAAACTGGAAGTCACCTTTGACCAACAGGATGGTCACCTCGTGGTGCTGATGAAATATTCGAAACCCGTTTTGGCGCCAAAAAACAAGCACCTTATTGGCTAATGAAACACTCGATTGTTCTTTTAGCCAATCGGGTGTCAATTTGTAACGGCTGCGCATGAATGGCTTTTGTTGGCGCGCTTCTCAGTGTTTTGATCGATGACCCGGTTTTCATTCGGGGACAAGAAATTAACTGTCGGTTGTTGTTTTTATTCTCCTGGCTGTAAAGGCTGTATTTTATAATTTGCCTCTGATAGTACATGAACCATACACATGGCTTCTAACGGAGAAGAGATGTTGAATTCCACGCCAGACGAAAAGCAAAAGCTGAAAGATGACTCGCCCAATTCTTCAATGAATTCTAGTGCAGGGGTCGAGAATGGCAAAATCGTATTGAAAAAGAGCATTTCTATGGTAAATGGGATCGGCATTATCGCTGGTACTGTTATAGGTTCAGGGATCTTTATATCCCCTACTGGAATCCAAAAGGAGACCGGTTCGATCGGCCTTGCTCTTCTAGTATGGCTTGGTTGTGGTCTTCTCGCAATGTTTGGATGCCTTTGCTACGCGGAATTAGGCGCTCTCGTACCCAAATCAGGAGCCGAGTACGCCTATTTGATGGAGGCCTTTGGCAAAATCCCTGCCTTCCTATTTGCCTGGACCTCCATAGTGATCATCCGACCTGCCTCTGGGGCAATTATTGCTCTCATCTTCGGCGAATACGTCGCGAAGCCGTTCTTTCCCGAATGTGCGCCGCCGCCAGAAGTGGTGAAGTTACTCGCGTGTGTTTGTCTTGGTAAGTACTGACTACTCTGTGTGTCCAGGGATGTGTTTTTTGACGAAATCTAGTTTCCTCTCTATTAAAATTCTATTAAAATAACTAAATTCACGAAGGCTCTCTCTATCGACTCTCTAAAGCCTTCGTCGTCATGCCTTTGTCCCAGCTTTCACGTTTGCGTGTCTTCTTAGCATTGAACCTGTTAATTAATGTTGTGATTCTAAAATAATCTAATAGAAAACGTGGCATCTCTGCCGCTCAAACAAAGTATAAAAGCGTAGTATCCGAGTTTAAAAAGAATCCTCAGTCCTATAATTTATAAAGGTTTGATCATATCTTTTCAGTTTTCAAGTACAAGCGTGTCGAAATCTGACCACGTGGTTCGAAAAGGAAAATATACAAAACTTTTTCGATCCAAGCAATTTCAATTGTTCATATATCTATGATCATGCTGTGCTATAGATTAAGAAAATGACATCCATCAAACCCCTGGAAACCGGGAAATTAGCGGGATTTATTGTTTGCTCTGAGGAAAGACGTTTTGGCGCGCAAGTAATAATTGTTCAGGCCATAATAATGATTGTGTCGTTTGTTATTGCATCATCTCCGTTGGCGTTGGACTAATTTGAAATTCAAATTAATTTAAGGTTCGTCACGATATATTTTCTTCATTTTTGTCCCGAAAATACCATCATTTTTTTAAGTCGTAAGATAGACTGTTAATATGTAATTTCATATTACTAATAACTAAGTACAAGTAACAACTTGTGCCAAAATTATGTCGCATTACGAAAACGTTTTATTATATTATACTTGGCAAAAGTACAATATAGGAATTATTTACCTGGCAATACAGACTTTATGCTGTCCCTCGATGTTAATAAGTACAAGTATAATCGCATGTGGCTATAGGGTATAATTTTGGATGAAGGGAGCGGTCAGTCTAATCAATTAATTGGGCCATGCCTGTTGTTTCTGCATAGTTGTATTGTTACTGCCCATCAAACCAGGCTAGAGCTAGCCTAGCTAGGAGCTAAGTTAGCCCTGGCAACAAATTCATCCTTACAATGCACTTGTGTATAACGATAAAAGGACCCCATATTGAGGGACAGCATAAAAATATATGGATCGTGTGTACTGTATGCAACGTTGGCCGAGGGTTGACCGACGCATCAGCCAACTGTCAGTCAAGGGTTGGTCGATGGACGGTCGACTGCTGGCCGATGTGGCAGCCAATTTTTTCACACCCATTTTTCAACTGTTGGCTGATGGTGGGTTGGTGGTGTATCTGTAATGTGTCGGTCATACGTTGGTGGGGTATTGGTGAGATGTTAAGTTATGATATTGAACTATTTTGGAAATCTTTTATCTGGAATGTATTGAATATAATTCAGATTAAGCAGGAAAATTCCTTTCTGTCATGGTATAAAATGCCCCTTTATACAATTAAAACTCTAAATCCTGTCAAATCTCTGGTAAATGACATTGTTGTAAGCGACCCCAACCACTTTTGGAGATTTTGATTTTGTGTTTAAAAAAATTACATCCGATTGTGCAAGATTGATTGCATTAGATGCATTTTATTATTATTATAACTCCTTATTAATTCCTTGCACATGGTACATATACTTTGGATCGTAGCTAATAGGTTTGGTTTTACATAATTTGTACAAACAGATGTTGTGCTATAGCGCATGGTAACATTTGGTTGACTCTAGATTGACCCTTGACCCTCCATCAGCCAACATTGTGTACACATGATCCAAATATATGGTATAGAAAGTGTATTCTTCTGAACATTTTGTCTTTCATAGGGACAAGGGTTTCTGAAATTACTTTTATTAAAACTAATTATGATTCTAGCTAGATCAATATATACATGAAAATTTAAAGATTTTTAAGGTCAATTGAACATATTTAAGGCAGGGGGGGGGGGGGGGGGGTGGGTCATGGTCTGGAAGTTTTAATAATACATATTTTCTGGTCCTAGCTGTTTGAAAGGTGGATAATTATACTTGAAATACACCTACACCTCTGTGATTTAGCACATAGGCATTCTACTGATCAACTACCTGATATGTTTAGTTATTTCAATAGTATTTCCTAAACACAATTATGATACTCATTCTAAATCAAATTAGAATCTCTTCTTGCCATGACAGCAACTAAATTATAGCCAGTATGCAGCTGTTAAGTCTGACCTGTTAGTAAAATATGTATTTATCCAGCCAGTCATCTTGGAGAAAATGTAAATAATATATAGTGTGCAAGAGCTTTAATTAACCCTTCTGGGTTGTACATGTATGTCATGCACCTTCATTCCTTTACTTTTATTTTACTTTATTTCGATCCAATACAGTTTGAATAAATTACATATAAAAAGCTGAAGCTAGGGGCTTACATTGTATATGGCAATGGTCAGATGATTACAACATGTATTATTATGTACATGTATGTATGTGTATTCTTCTGTATGTATACCCTATACTTTATATTTTGTGTGGAATAAACAAAATTGTGAACCTTTGAATCCACCCTGTGAACAACCAGGGCTTAAATGACTATTGTGCAATTTTATTATCAGGACAAAGTCCAAGCAATGTT